>OY282645.1:780887-1018387 GCA_958299015.1 Tetanocera ferruginea
AACCGGTTGTTATTGGGTTGGAGATAAAGCAGCACAGCCTTGGCTCAGTCGATTAAGCTGTTGTCGAGCTGACATTTTGAATAAAAAAAAAGCCTGGTTTGATCCTCAGCCTGATTGTTAATTATATATTTTTTTTTTTAATTTTATATTATTATAATCTTATTTTATTAATTATTTAATGTAACAATAGCATTATTTTTTTGTCACATCCTGTTGCTTGCGATAGCATGAACAAAATGTAAGCAAAATACAGCTTTTATTACACTTTTATTTATTTTGTATTCAATTTTTAACCTAAGTTACTATAATTCAAATTTTATTCCCAATTTATTAAATTTACGTACAGCTTTGACTAAAAATATGTCTAGTATTTTTAATCGTATCAATTCTAAAAAATAGCCCCAGACGGCTGATTGAAAAATGTTTTGTTTAAAGACCGATAAAAAAATTCTTAGAGTAAATTTGATCTTAATTTATTTCGAATTTTTATTAAGCATTTAAAATTTTGTGAACTTACTGCAAATAAAAAAGAAGGAACTTCAAATTTTGTTCCAGCTTTTTACAATTTTATGGTCCAAGATTCCTTTATTATATTCAAAATAATTATTTGACCTGATAAAAAAATTTTTTGCTCCAGACTTTAAAACAATATCTCAAACGGTATAGAAGTTATGAACGATTAAGTGAAATGTATATCAGAAAAAATTGAGATTACGAAAAGCATATCATTTGGCCATTATAATTTTATTTTGGTGGAAACTTAATTTGTTTCTTAAAGTGCTCTTTTTGAGATGTGAGCAAATTAGATTTTTTTTCAGAACGTAGGAAACTCTAGCATAGGAAACTCTTACAAAAATATTTTCCTTCTTAAAATTTATTTAAGATTTGATGTAAATTACTCTATTTGTAAGATTTCTTTTTATATCAAATATTGGTGCATCAAAACTGTACTAAAAACGTTTCTATAAAAAAATAAATGAAAAATATAACAAATTCACCAAATCACTGTTTGGTGAAGCTTAAAAAATAAAAACAAAATTTTATTCAGCACGGCGGGATTCGAACTCACAACTTCGATATTATTGGACAGAAGCTCTATTCTCTGAGCTATCACCGATATATCAACATAAGCAAACTTTACATAACATATTCGGCAGGAAAATTAACGTATTTATTAAATGCATGAAAACTCGGAAAAACAGCTTTTCCCAGAGATGAGACCTAGCAGGATCGATTTTACAGCCCCCTCTTCATCTATATTGTAAATTTCATCGAAATCGTTAGAGCCGTTTTCGAGAATGCAATTGCAAATATACATACAAATATATAAATACAAATATACAAATATACAAATATACAAATGTATATACAAATATTGCTCGTTTAATAGAATAAGATAATAAATATAGCAAATAGTACCCTAGGATTTATTAAACGCTGGGCAAAGGAGTTTAATGATCCTTTTATTACGAAAACTTTATTCACTTCTCTAGTTCGGTCTATCTTAGAATATGCTTCAATTGTATGGTGTCCACGAGACGGTTGTTACATCGATGACATTGGATCTGTTTAGAAAAAATTTCTTTTGTTCTGCCTGAACTATCTTTATTGCAATATGAACTTTAATCTACCACCTTATGAATATCGCCTACAGCTATTAAATATTCCTACTTTGAAAAATAGGAGAGTTATGCTTAACATTAGTTGGATTGTTAAACTTTTACATGGACATGTAGACAGTCCATATATGTTGAGTAAAATTTACTTTAATATTCCACTTCGTTCTAGAAGATCTTTTGAGTTACTTTTTATGAACTTATGTAGAACTAATTTAATGCAAAATGAACCATTAAGAAGCACTTGCGAAGACTTTAATACTGTTTCAAATGTTATATCTTTAAATTAATCCATGTACTTTATTAAACATAAATAATAAATTATCTGCAGTACCGACAGTGATTCTGATTATGCTCTTCCAATGACACATCATTTTCACCTGGGTATGGATATGGTTCCACAATGTGAATCTGTATTATTTGGAAACATCGAATTTTAAATTACTTCAATGTTAAAATATCATTATTTTTCTGTTATTATGCTATATTTTCAATTGTTATATATAATTATAATAAATTATTTCTGAATGGCTAAATTTTAAAAGCCTCAAAGGCTTAGCTTATAATAAATAAATAAATAAATAGCTTTTTTTGAGCTCTTTTAAGTTATTTTTTAGCTTTGTTTATCTTAAATTTTATAGCCTTTTAGCTCTTTTTGTAAAAAATTGTTGGCAAAACTGCTGGGAGACCAGAATGAGCAGTAAAATTCGGGGTGTGACTCCACCTATACAAATTAAAATTTCGAAAGAGAATAGCTATGGAAGTAAAAGTCACTGAATATTTGAACTCAGAATGGAGCTACTGTTTGGTGATGTTATTTAATTGGGAAACTGAAACGGGCTTTGAACAATGAATGAAGGCGTCACACTTATGGTCAAAACCAGTTTTGACTATCTAATATAGATGAGTATCATTTATACTTCTCACTTTTGTAATAACGGGTATGTTCGAGGCACTCAATAAATGCGGCAAAACTGCGGCCTTTCTACACGCTTGCAACACTGTTGCAGATACTCAGCTGATACGTTGCTGATATTTTGCGCGTATTTTGCACAATTTCCATAAATTAAAGCAAGAATAGATTTTTGAGCAAGTTTAATTTTGTATAGAATAGAAAATGATAAAAGTTTGTTATTGAAATTGGAAGAAGCAAGAATTAAGAGACTTAAGAAGGGAAGAAGAACTTTTTTAAAACCATTCAATTATGTCCTGGTGATATATTTTCCACGCATTTCCGATTGAATTATTAGTAAATTTATATACGTGGCCAATAATAATAATAATAAAAAATAAAATAAATAAACATTTGTCTTACTTTTCTTCATCCAGTATTATTCTGCAGACAAAAATTTTGTGTTGCCGCTTTTTAGCATTTCCTGCGCATCAAATGTCAAATTTTTATTCGCTAGAACGTTTTGCTTTGGCCAATGTTGCCAGAAATTAGCATAGAACGTGATGCTTTGACAAATCATGCAACACAGCCGCAGTGTTTGCAGCTCGAACATAGCCAACATGTTTATGTAAAATGTCGGAAATGCCATCTTTATCTTAGAAACAACATATAAGATTATATTTTTCAGTTAACTTTAAATGCATTTTTATTTTATGATAACTTCGTTTTTCAACTAAACGAAATTTGTTTTGGTTTTATATTTTTTTTATATTTGGTTTAATTATTTTGAAAATTTACTTATGCTGAATTTACTTATGCCGGCCTAAGTAAATTTTTTTTTCCCAAAATTAACCTCATGCTCCTTTTCCACTTAAAAGAATATAAGTTATTTTTTATGTCGGAATTTTTTCTAAAGCTATGGAGATAGCAATTTTTGATCAACGTAAAAATCTTGAAAATGGAGTCATTTTCAATAAATCATACCTCTGTCATTTGTTACCCCTATTTTTGTAAATGAAGTATCGTTAGAAAGCAATTGAAAAGCGATTATTAATAAAAAATAAAATACTTTTGGAATTTTTTTACTAGAGTTGCCTACTTTTCAAAAAAAAAGTAAACTGTTCATATCTCAAAAAATGCATTTTTGGTTTTTTTTTACGTAGAATTACGTCTTACAGCGCGTCTGAATTACGTCTTGTATGCAGTCGTTTTAACAAATTTTTATAAGGTCATACCTACAGCCTATAATATTCATCGTTCAAACATAATATTTATACTAAAGTATCAGATATATCCTACGCTAAACGAATATCTAATTTTGGATTTTGTTACTTTTATATTAAAGTCACAAAATAGCAAAAGCTTAGTAGAATAATCTAGACTAGTAAACCTGTTACCCGAATTCGAGCAATTCAATAAAAATTAATTGTTAGAAACATTATAAACGCTTAATATATGATATTCTATTCAATAAGTTATAACGAATAACGATATATTGAGTCTCAATAATGATATAAAAGATCATTATCTGAATGGTTTGACTTGAAACGTTTGATCTGACACAAAATTTTTTAATGTAACTGTCAAAATACGAAGACGTACTCATACTTATACAACAACTGAGAAAAACATTATTACTATTCGAAAACATCGCAGCTTAACTCTTCCAGCTATAAAAAATAACTAATGTTAAAAAAAACGCATTAAAAAATAGATTTAAGAAATAATACTAAGATATATTTCAGAAATTAATAAAAGGTACTTACAGAACACTTAGAACATCGATGTATGACACATTTAGATGAAAAAACACTAAAAAACCCAAAACAAATTTTTTTTTTAAAACTGTTAAAATTTGATTGACTTTTTGCTCGGAAAGTGGAATTTTTGATTTTGGAACTGCATTTTTCGGACAATTGACATTTGAGGAATGCATAAAAGATAATTTTGGTTAAAAATTTTTAGTTTTGAAAAAAACTCAAATTCGATCAATTCATAAGCTCTTCTCAAACTAAATTTCAAATCGATAAAATAACGGATTTTTGTACAAAAATTTTATTTCTGTTTTAAAAGGTTGGGAACCCCCTGAAGTGAAATCACAATTTTTAAAAGTGGTTTGCACATATACAGCCTAAACCTGATTTAATGACATCTAAATCGATAGAATCGGTCCATTGGTCTGGGAGGAGTTGAAGTCACAAAAAAACCTTAGCCTATTAATTATATAGATTTTTATATAAGAAAATCAATCATAAGCTGCTTGCATGTTGTGTCTGGTGCTTTCTTTGTTTTTGTTTTTGCTTGTGTTGGTGTTGTTTTGAACCAACTGATTCGCAGCATTGGTGCTCTGCTCCACGTTAAGAGGGCGTTCTAAGTTAAGAGGGTGTTCCGATTAGATTAAACACTTATGAAAAAAACTATTGGCATTATTTTTCGTTGTATGCTATTACCCAATAGATGTCATTTTCTATTCACTTAATATGATCTTTGCATCTAAAACAGCAACCGCTTGTTATTGGGTTGATTATTAAACAGCGGAGTCGTGGCTCAGTCGGATAAGCTGTTGTGGTGATGACATTAAGAATCAAAGAAGCCTTGTTCGATCCTCAGCCTGGTTGATACGTATATTTTGACGTAGAATTACGTCTTACAGCGCGGTTTGTATGGGGTCGTTTTAACAGATTTTTTGAAGGTCATGCAACGTTTTTGGCGAATACTTTAGGGTATACCTACAGCCTTTAATACTTATCGTTCAAAGATAATATATATACTTAAATATCAGATATATCCTACGCTGAATGAATATCTAATTTTGGATTTTGCCACTATTATATGAAAGTCAGAAAATAGTAAAATATAAGAAGAAAAATGCATGTTTTTATATAAGAAAATCAATCATCAGCTGCTTATGTGCCTGCTGCTTTCTTTGTTTTTGTTTCGTTGTTTCTGGTTGTATTGTTTTAATTTTGCACGAACTGATAGGTTCGTATTCAGCTTCAGAATGATTCTATGGCCAATCGGATGCAGTGGGATTATCTGAGGTCATAGGCGGGTCATTGGTACTATGATGGGTTCCATGGAACATTTGGACCAAAATGGATGATTCTATGGCCAATCGGATGCAGTGGGATTATCTGAGGTCACAGGCGGGTCATTGGCACATTTATGGGTTCCATGGAACATTTGGACCAAAATGGATGATTCTATGGCCAATCGGATGCAGTGGGATTATCTAAGGTCGCAGGTGGGTCATTGGCACATTTATGGGTTCCATGGAACATTTGGACCAAAATGGATGATTCTATGGCCAATCGGATGCAGTGGGATTATCTGAGGTCACAGGCGGGTCATTGGCACATTTATGGGTTCCATGGAACATTTGGACCAAAATGGATGATTCTATGGCCAATCGGATGCAGTGGGATTATCTGAGGTCACAGGCGGGTCATTGGTACTTTGATGGGTTCCATGGAACATTTGGACCAAAATGGATGATTCTATGGCCAATCGGATGCAGTGGGATTATCTGAGGTCACAGGCGGGTCATTGGTACTTTGATGGGTTCCATGGAACATTTGGACCAAAATGGATGATTCTATGGCCAATCGGATGCAGTGGGATTATCTGAGGTCACAGGCGGGTCATTGGCACATTTATGGGTTCCATGGAACATTTGGACCAAAATGGATGATTCTATGGCCAATCGGATGCAGTGGGATTATCTGAGGTCACAGGCGGGTCATTGGTACCTTGATGGGTTCTATGGAACATTTGGACCAAAATGGATGATTCTATGGCCAATCGGATGCAGTGGGATTATCTGAGGTCACAGGCGGGTCATTGGTACTTTGATGGTTTCCATGGAACATTTGGACCAAAATGGATGATTCTATTGCCAATCGGATGCAGTGGGATTATCTGAGGTCACAGGTGGGTCATTGGCACATTTATGGGTTTAATGGAACATTTGGACCAAAATGGATGATTCTATGGCCAATCGGATGCAGTGGGATTATCTGAGGTCACAGGCGGGTCATTGGTACTTTGATGGGTTCCATGAAACATTTGGACCAAAATGGATGATTCTATGGCCAATCGGATGCAGTGGGATTATCTGAGGTCACAGGCGGGTCATTGGTACTTTGATGGGTTCCATGGAACATTTGGACCAAAATGGATGATTCTATGGCCAATCGGATGCAGTGGGATTATCTGAGGTCACAGGTGGGTCATTGGCACATTTATGAGTTCCATGGAACATTTCGACCAAAATGGATGATTCTATAGCCAATCGGATGCAGTGGGATTATCTGAGGTCACAGGTGGGTCATTGGCACATTTATGGGTTCCATGGAACATTTGGACCAAAATGGATGATTCTATGGCCAATCGGATGCAGTGGGATTATCTGAGGTCACAGGCGTGTCATTGGTACTTTGATGGTTTCCATGGAACATTTGGACCAAAATGGATGATTCTATGGCCAATCGAATGCAGTGGGATTATCTGAGGTCACAGGCGGGTCATTGGTACTTTGATGGGTTCCATGGAACATTTGGACCAAAATGGATGATTCTATGGCCAATCGGATGCAGTGGGATTATCTGAGGTCACAGGTGGGTCATTGGCACATTTATGGGTTCCATGGAACATTTGGACCAAAATGGATGATTCTATGGCCAATCGGATGCAGTGGGATTATCTGAGGTCACAGGCGGGTCATTGGTACTTTGATGGTTTCCATGGAACATTTGGACCAAAATGGATGATTCTATGGCCAATCGAATGCAGTGGGATTATCTGAGGTCACAGGTGGGTCATTGGCACATTTATGGGTTCCATGGAACATTTGGACCAAAATGGATGATTCTATGGCCAATCGGATGCAGTGGGATTATCTGAGGTCACAGGCGGGTCATTGGCACATTTATGGGTTCCATGGAACATTTGGACCAAAATGGATGATTCTATGGCCAATCGGATGCAGTGGGATTATCTGAGGTCACAGGCGGGTCATTGGTACTTTGATGGGTTCCATGGAACATTTGGACCAAAATGGATGATTCTATGGCCAATCGGATGCAGTGGGATTATCTGAGGTCACAGGCGGGTCATTGGTACTTTGATGGGTTCCATGGAACATTTGGACCAAAATGGATGATTCTATGGCCAATCGGATGCAGTGGGATTATCTGAGGTCACAGGCGGGTCATTGGCACATTTATGGGTTCCATGGAACATTTGGACCAAAATGGATGATTCTATGGCCAATCGGATGCAGTGGGATTATCTGAGGTCACAGGCGGGTCATTGGTACCTTGATGGGTTCTATGGAACATTTGGACCAAAATGGATGATTCTATTGCCAATCGGATGCAGTGGGATTATCTGAGGTCACAGGCGGGTCATTGGTACTTTGATGGTTTCCATGGAACATTTGGACCAAAATGGATGATTCTATTGCCAATCGGATGCAGTGGGATTATCTGAGGTCACAGGTGGGTCATTGGCACATTTATGGGTTTAATGGAACATTTGGACCAAAATGGATGATTCTATGGCCAATCGGATGCAGTGGGATTATCTGAGGTCACAGGCGGGTCATTGGTACTTTGATGGGTTCCATGAAACATTTGGACCAAAATGGATGATTCTATGGCCAATCGGATGCAGTGGGATTATCTGAGGTCACAGGCGGGTCATTGGTACTTTGATGGGTTCCATGGAACATTTGGACCAAAATGGATGATTCTATGGCCAATCGGATGCAGTGGGATTATCTGAGGTCACAGGTGGGTCATTGGCACATTTATGGGTTCCATGGAACATTTCGACCAAAATGGATGATTCTATAGCCAATCGGATGCAGTGGGATTATCTGAGGTCACAGGTGGGTCATTGGCACATTTATGGGTTCCATGGAACATTTGGACCAAAATGGATGATTCTATGGCCAATCGGATGCAGTGGGATTATCTGAGGTCACAGGTGGGTCATTGGCACATATATGGATTCCATGGAACATTTGGACCAAAATGGATGATTCTATGGACAATCGGATGCAGTGGGATTACCTGAGGTCACAGGTGGGTCATTGGCACATTTATGGGTTCCATGGAACGTTTGGACCAAAATGGATGATTCTATGACCAATCGGATGCAGTGGGATTATCTGAGGTCACAGGTGGGTCATTGGCACATTTATGGGTTCCATGGAACATTTGGACCAAAATGGATGATTCTATAGCCAATCGGATGCAGTGGGATTATCTGAGGTCACAGGTGGGTCATTGGCACATTTATGGGTTCCATGGTACATTTGAACCAAAATGGATGATTCTATGACCAATCGGATGCAGTGGGATTATCTGAGGTCACAGGCGGGTCATTGGCACATTTATGGGTTCCATGGAACATTTGGATCAAAATGGATGATTCTATAGCCAATCGGATGCAGTGGGATTATCTGAGGTCACAGGTGGGTCATTGGCACATTTATGGGTTTCATGGAACATTTGGACCAAAATGGATGATTCTATGGACAATCGGATGCAGTGGGATTACCTGAGGTCACAGGTGGGTCATTGGCACATTTATGGGTTCCATGGAACGTTTGGACCAAAATGGATGATTCTATGACCAATCGGATGCAGTGGGATTATCTGAGGTCACAGGCGGGTCATTGGTAGGTACTATAATGGGTTCCATGGAACATTTGGACCAAAATGGATGATTCTATGGCCAATCGGATGCAGTGGGATTATCTGAGGTCACAGGTGGGTCATTGGCACATATATGGATTCCATGGAACATTTGGACCAAAATGGATGATTCTATAGCCAATCGGATGTAGTGGGATTATCTGAGGTCACAGGTGGGTCATTGGCACATTTATGGGTTCCATGGAACATTTGGACCAAAATGGATGATTCTATGGACAATCGGATGCAGTGGGATTACCTGAGGTCACAGGTGGGTCATTGGCATATTTATGGGTTCCATGAAACATTTGGACCAAAATGGATGATTCTATGGCCAATCGGATGCAGTGGGATTATATGAGGTCACTGGTGGGTCATTCCCACATTTATGGGTTCCATGGAACATTTGGACCAAAATGGATGATTCTATGGCCAATCGGATGCAGTGGGATTATCTGAGGTCACAGGTGGGTCATTGGCACATTTATGGGTTTCATGGAACATTTGGACCAAAATGGATGATTCTATGGACAATCGGATGCAGTGGGATTACCTGAGGTCACAGGTGGGTCATTGGCACATTTATAGGTTCCATGGAACGTTTGGACCAAAATGGATGATTCTATGACCAATCGGATGCATTGGTAGGTACTATAATGGGTTCCATGGAACATTTGGACCAAACTGGATGATTCTATGGCCAATCGGATGCAGTGGGATTATCTGAGGTCACAGGCGAGTCATTGGCACTTATATAGTTTCCATGGAACTTTTGGACCAAAATGGATGATTCTATGGCCAATTTGATGCAGTGGGATTTTCTGAGGTCACAAGTGGGTCATTGGCACTTTCACGTGAATACGAACTTCACTTGTTGTTCGTTAATAAAAGACACGTGTAGTTGAGTTTTGTGTTTTTACATGATTTTTTTAAAAACACGTGAACACGTGCTTACGTGAAACTGGAAGTTCTAGTTCGTATTGGTAGCATTGTAAGCATTGTTTCGCATTGGGTGTATTTATGCACTTCTGTTCTAGTTTACTAAGTGCTCTATTTTGAAACCAGAGGTCATGAATCTCTTTTCAACTCAGTCAATGAACTCGAACTGTTAACTTTAACGAAATGGGTCTGTGATCCGGTTAGATTTAACTCTTATGAAAAAAAAACGAGTTGGATCATATTTCGTTTTATGCTTTTACCCAATAGATGGCGTAAAATTTTAATTTTTGTTTTTATGTGTTTAATTTTTATACAGTGTAGTTCGCAAACTATACATCGAACGGAGAGGAAAGGGTAGCTCGCAAACTAAATATCGGACGAGAGTGGCACAAATTGAAAAGGCATGTGCTCAGCGTGAAATATAGTTACCATACAATTTTTAAAAATCGGGATTTTAATTTTAATTTTAAATTAGCAGTTAAACTGACTGTAGCTCGCAAACTAAATATATATCGGGCAGAGACGAAAGTGGCACCAATGGAAAGTGCATTTGCTTCGCCTTCTTTTCAACTAAGTCAATGAACTCAACCTATCAAACTTAACGAAATGATCGAAAAAATTTGAAATTTTGCTTGTTTCTTTTTGCTTGCTCATTTAATCATACCTACTTTTTAACTTTTTCTTTGTTTTGGCCTCGATAAGTAGTCCATAATTGAGTATTAATAAAAATAAAAATACGTGCAAAATGAACAAAACAATCATACCAAAGAGACAAAGTAGAAGAGGTTACAACTTAAACGGAATTCTACGTCTACACTTACGATACTATCGAAACTGTGTCTTTTTTTTTTTTTAATTTTTTATTATTATAATCTTATTTTATTAATTATTTAATGTAACAATTGCATAGTGCAATATTTTTATTTTTTGTCACATCCTGTTGCTTGCGATAGCATGAACAAAATGTAACAATAGACAGCTTTTTAACTTTTCTTTTAGTTATTTTGTATTCAATTTTTAACCTAAGTTACCATAATTCAAATTGTATTCCCAATTAATTAAATTTACGTACAGCTTTGACTAAAAATATGTCTAGTATTTTTAATCGTATCAATTCTAAAAAAAAAGGATTAAATAAAATATGTATTAGTTCAATGTATTGTTTGAAAATTACTCTAAGATTTTTAACAGTAAAGTTGTTGTACTATGTGGTCTGTTCACACCTTAAGATAATTACAAAATGTGAATTTGTCACTTCATCCTCCCCAGACAGCCGATTGAAAAATGTTAAAACTGTTTTGTTTCAAGACCGATTAAAAAATTCTTAGCGTAAATTTGATCTAAATTTATTTCGAATTTTTATAAGGCATTTAAAATTTTGTAAACTTACTGCAAATAAAAAAGAAGGAACTAAAAATTTTGTTCAAGCTTTTTACAGTTTTATGATCCAAGATTCCTTTATTATATACAAAATAATTATTTGACCTAATAAGAAAAACATTTTTGCTCCAGATTTTAAAACAATGTCTCAAACGGTATAGAAGTTATGAACGATTAAGTGAAATGTATATCAGAAAAAATTGAAATTACGAAAAGCATAACATTTGTCCATTATATTTTGTTTTGGTGGAAACGTAATTTGTTTCTTAAAATTACAAAAAAAAGTGCACTTTTTGAGATGTGAGCAAATTAGATTTTTTTTCAAAACGTAGGAAACTCTAGCATAGGAAACTCTTACAAAAATATTTTCCTTTTTACAATTTGTTTAAGATTTAGTGTAAATTACTCTTTTTGTAAGATTGCTTTTTATATTAAAAATTGGTACATCAAAACTGTACTAAAAACGTTTCTATAAAAAAAAAAATAAATGAAAAATATAACAAATTCACCAAATCACTGTTTGGTGAAGCTTAAAAAATAAAAACAAAAACCTTATTGAGCACGTTGGGATAAGAACTCACAACCTTGATATTATTGGACGGAAGCTCTATTCTCTGAGCTATCACCGCTATAACAACACAAACAAACTTAACATAGCATATTCGGCAGAAAAATTAACTTATTTATTAAATGCGTGAAAACTCGGAAAAACAGCTTTTCCCAGAGATGAGACCTAGCAGGATCGATTTTTCAGCCCCCTCTTCATCTATATTGTAAATTTCATCGAAATCGTTAGTGCCGTTTTCGAGAACGCAATTGCAAATATATATACAAATATTGCTCGTTTAATAGAATAAGATTTGATTATCTGTCAAAATGAGAAAATTTGTCAAAACGTACGGAAACGGTTTCAAGTAAGTTTCTAGCACAACAGCTGTTTTTTGAATATAATAAAATTTAATTGCTTTGTTTTTGTTTTTAAAACACTTTCGTAAGCATTCATTTTGCTTATTCTAAATATTTTTATTAATTTGTTAACCAGTTGCATGCTTTTTTCACAACACAATGCAACAATTGAATTTTATCACTTTGACAATCAGCTTTTTGAAACTCGAGATTCGTGCTCGAAGAAATTTTGTAAGTTAAGTTAGAGTAATAGAGAGGCTAAAAGTGACATTTTGCTTGTTCTTCTTCTCTCTCGAGCTGAAAAAATGTGTAAAGAAACGCTTTCGTGTAAATCAAGTTACTTGAAGTGAGTACGGAAACAAACCTACTATGTACCACTTTTATTAAAAAAATTTTTAAGTTTAAGAGTTTTTCTCGCTTTTTTCATATATAGTCGCATATGTTTATTTATGTTGTATACTACTTATTCGAAATTTATAATCAATTCTATCAAAAAAATTCAATAAATTTTATACATGTTTGTTCAACAAATATTTTCTTTTGCGCGAGTAGTTTTTGCGCTACCAGAAAAATTATTTTGAAAAAATTAGTTTTTGAACGTAAAAATTCAATTCAAAAATGTCTTTAAAGGTTCATAAAAAATACAAACACTTCAAACAATGGTTAATTTTACCTTTTAATCTTAAAAATACATTTTTAGTGGGGAAAATAAGCTGTCACCGAAATACCTGCAAAAATAATGGAAGGATATGCATTTGAGTGTAGATACTACAAACAGAAAAATACATATGGCATATTGCCTAAAAAGACTTGGGAAGTTAGTATGGAGCTTAAGAAACTTCTGTAAATTTCACAAATTTTTTGTTAACTTAGGTTGCATTAGAGACTACTATATAAGTTCTCATTAATAACACTGTGCTAGTTGCAAAATCCATCAAACGAGTGACCCAGGGGGATAACATAATTCGAGTGCGCTGATCCTAATGGTGCTATGCGTTTTTTTAAGTTAGCTCTAGTTTTCGAGTTATTCGAAAAACAAAATATGACTATCAAGGATAAAACGGAAGCAATTTTATTTTATACAATTTATTAAAATTAAATCGATATAAATTGATGAAATAAACATTGTTTCGACAAATATACATCAAATAAAAACAATTTGAAGAATATTTATTCGATTTAGTTAATTAAGTTATTTTCCCGCAAAAAAATTAATACAGAAAAAATTTAATGAGCCCATAAGCAACGACATCATTTCATGGCTTTGAAGGTTTAGGGGAAGTGCATTCTTGAAGATAGCGTGGGTTAATGTTTACATTAGCTTAACGCTTGTTTTAATTAGTTGATGATTTTGAGTGTTTTATTTATCATATCAAAGAGCTGAAACGTCTAAATTATGTGTAGCAAACTTCCATACAGGAATTTTTCCGGGAATTGCTAAATATGCCGATTCCCACAATATGGTGCAATTAGTACTGATTAAGAGTCAGCACTTTTGTAATAAGGTAAACCACTAAACAATTTGTACAAAAGAATATAATGTAGGCTATATAATATATATACTATACTATATATACAACGTTATTGCTCAAAATAAGCCAATGGCTTGACAGGTTCGAACATTTTTATGTTATTACTCCATGATTTTTTGGGTACAAAAGCAAACTTATAAATAGGATGTTTGGGTTGAAATAAAAACTTATTTCACTTATATCTGTTGGTGGGTATTACAAAGAGTATTTTGGTTAAGTACACGGATGAATTTTTCGTTACAATTCACAGAGGAATTAAATAAATGGTCAAGAATTAAAAAAAATTTTTCTTCGTGGGTCTAAAATTTTGATTTTCAAAATTTTCGAAAACAAGAGCTAACCTAAAAAACGCTCAGCATCATTAGAATCAGCATACTCGAATTAGGTTATCCGCCCGGGTCCCCCGTTTGATGGGGAAAAAAAGTGTTCGATTCGAACACAGTGTAATTAGTTCAATATTACTATATTAACTAAGGGAGATACTATTACTATAGAAAACAATTTAGGTTTTTGATTCATTTGCTGAGGATCTCATTTCTTTTAAACGTTATTTTGTTTTATCTAGAAATAAACTAAAATCGTTAGAAGAGGGTTAAAGCCCATATGGCACTGGCTAGTTTTAGTATTTTTCAGCCATCGAGGCGAAACAGCTTCAGATGAAAAATTGAGTGAAGGTGAGTAAGAAGCCTGAAAATCTTTTAAGGAAGTAGTGAGACATTTTCTAGGAAACTACAAAAGTCCAAATTATGAGAAAATTGTTGAGAAAATTAATGAAATTTCGCAAAAATGAGCTGTTAAATGAACATTAAACTTAATTTCCTTTATTCGCATTTGGATTACATTCCTGATACCTTGGAGCCTGTAAGTGAAGAGCAAGGCGAAAGATTTCACCAGGATTTGAAAGAGATGGAACGTCGCTATCAGGGAATGTGTAATAAAAAAACGATGGTAGACTATTGTTGGCTGTTGAAGTGAGATGATTCAACTCAGAGTTTTAAGCGAAAATCTCACAATAGGAGCTTCGGTACAATAAATGCCTACAAACTTACATCTGGCCTCTATGCAAGGACGTCTTTACTAACAATATTGATAGTATAAACAAGGGACAAACAAAACAAAAACAAATTGGCCATTTCAGCCCTTGAAAGGACTTTGATCGAGCTTCTTATGAACAATTGTGTTGTGTGTGTTGTGTGTGAGGTTTGCCATTGTCTGCAGAGAGGTGGTGACCGATCAGGAAAAATTTTTTATTGGAAAAAACTTTTCGCCGCGGCTGGGGACGCGGCTGGGGACATAAACAAGGGACATGGGTAAAGAAATCATTTGTTCAATGACATCTGAAAATTGTTAATTGTTAAAAAAATTCCTTGCTATTCCTTGTAGCATGCGCCGAGTTTTTAAGAAAAACTAAAAACCCAATTTTAGGAGAAATTATTTTATAAAAAAAACAAATTGGCCATTTCAGCCCTTGAAAGGACTTTGACCGAGCTTCTTATGATCAATTGTGTTGTGTGTGTTATTAAATGTTTGCACACAATTGACCGAGAACTGGACCTACATGTTTTATGCCGACTCCGAACGGCTAAAGTTCATGTTCTCAAGAAGCTTTACATGGCATTATTTACTCTCTGAGGTTTGCCATTGTCTGCAGAGAGGTGGTGATCGATCATAAAATTTTTTTTATTGAAAAAACTTTTCGCCGCGACTGGGGATCGAACTCGGGCTCCGAGCGTGCTAAGCCACACACTTAACCTGCACGCCACGGTCACAACAGGATTGCTTATTGCTTTGTACTAATTTGTACTAAATCTTGCCAATTTTTTTATAAAATGTAGCATTCTTTCATCGCGTTAGAACACTTAAAATACATATCGGATCTTTTTATTTCTTTCTTGTTTTCGAGTAATTAAAACCGTGCGAATGTCGCGTCCGTGCCACTGGGAGATGCCCATATGCAAGTTCTGTTACTGTACATACCTAAACAAATACTCTGCATACCTTTTTAAAATAATTAATACCAACCCTGTGTAAAAAAAAGTACTTTGTTATTTGCTTATAAAAATCCCATGATAGAAATTTTCTTTGATTTATTATAGCATTTTATACTTTTCTAACCATACTCTTATGAAAACATTTTTTTTATTTATCACGAAATAGCCACGAAAAATTGAACGGTTTTATTTTTATACCCCAAACCTGAAAGGTGAGGGTATATTAACTTTGTGCAAACGTTTGTAACGCATAGAACGAAGCGAGTCCGGTATAGAAAAGTACATATATTCTTGATCAGCATCACCTCGTGAGTCGAGCTATTCATGTCCGTCCGTCCATCCTTCCATCCGTCCGTCTGTGTGTTGTCCGTAAACACAGAATAAGAAGAAGGAGTTGAGATAATTGGATGAAACTTGGTACACATAATCACATGGACCCAAGAATCTGAGCTATTGAATATTTTTGGAATCCGCCCACGGACACGCCTACCTTCCATACAACGCAAAAATTGAACACTGCATTAATAAGCTCATAAATAACCTACAACAATAAAATTTGGTGTGTATGTGTTTTGTATCAACACAAAAATGTCTCCGAAAAATGGGTGTCGTCCGCAAACGGACACGCCCACCTCCCATACAACCCAAAAATTGAAAACACAATTAATAAGCGTCTGCTGAACTCACAGGGATAAAATTTAGCACGTATGTTTTTATAACAAAACAAAAATGATTTTGAAAAATGGAGATCATCCCACGGACACCCTACCTCCCATACAACGCAAAAATTGAAAACTGGATATATAAGCTAATAATTAACCTACAACAATAAAATTTGGTGTGTTTATGTCTTATATCAACACAAAGATGTCTTCGAAAAATGGGTGTCATCCGCTCACGGACACGCCCACCTCCCATACAGCCCAAACATTGAAAACGGAATAAATAAGCCTCTGTGTAACCTTCAGAGATAAAATTTGGCAGGTATGTTTTTTATGACAAACCAAATAAGGTTTTGAAAAATGGACGTCATCCGCCCAGAGACACGCCTACCTCCCATACAACCCAAAAAGTTTAAAACTCAATAATTAAGGTTATGTTTGTCATAGAGAGATGAAATTTGGTATGTATGTATTTTATTCTAAAACAATGGTGTGTTCAAAAATTGAGAGTTATCCGTCCATGAACACGCCCACCTCCAATAGCGAAAGCACAATAAAAGCATTACCTGTGAGCTACAGGAATACAATTTGGTATGTGTAAATTTTTCATCAACATTTAAATGTATATAAAATAAAGGCTTCATCCGCCCACGGATTCAACCATTTTCAATAATATTATTTTTATTTTGGAAAAGTAGGTTTCGGGTATTTCATAGTCGGCCTAGACCGACTTTAGACTTTCTTTACTTGTTTTTAAGACAAACCAAATATGGTTTTGAAAAATGGATGTCATCCGCCCACGGACAAGCCTACCTCCCATACAACCGAAAAAGCTTAAAACTCAATAATTAAGGCTATGTTTGTCATAGAGAGATCAAATTTGGTATGTATGTATATTATTACAAAACTAAGGTATGTTCAAAAATTGGGTGTTATCCGTCCATGACCACGCCCACCTCTCATAGTGAAACACAATAGAAGCATTAACTGTGAGCTACAGGTATAAAACTTGGTATATGTAAATTTTTCATCAACATTTAAATGCATATAAAATATAGGCTTCATCCGTCCACGGACACACCCATTTCCAATAATATTATTTTGTTTTTGGAAAAGTAGGTTAAGGGTAACTTTCTGCAAACGTTTATAGCGCATAGAAATAAGCGAGTCTGGCATAGTAAAGTATATTTATTCTTGATCAGTGTCATCTCGTGAGTCGATTTATCCACGTCCTGTGTTATCCATAAGTTCAGGATAAGAACGAGTTGAGATAACTTCTTGGTACACATAATCAAATCGATCCAAGATCTGCACTATTGAATATTTTTGGAATTCACTCGTGGACACGCTTACCTCCCAAACAACACAAAAATTTAAAACTCCATACATAAGCTTATTTTTAGCCTACAGATATCAAATTTTGTGGGTATGCATTTTAAGTCAAAACTAAGTTTTCTTCGAAAAATGGGACAAGTTTTCTAAGTTTTTTTCGGCACCTGCCAACGGATGCAATTAAAAATTTGAAAAATTCATATATAAGCGATGTTTGGCCAAAAGAGATTATTATTTTATTTTATATCAAAACTGAGATGAGTTAAAAATAATGTGCTGAAACTCATATATTTTTAAAATATGTACAAAACTTTTATAAAATTAATAAAAAAATAATTATTTATCACTTAAAAATAGTGTCCGACCGTATGTGAATTTTTGCCGAAGCCGAAGCCGATTCTTCGGCAAAATGGAAATAATCTGCCGAAGGCCGAAGCTGAAGCCGAATAGCTAACAAAAGTTTTCATGTAATAAAATTATAGTTTGCTCTTTGCTTTTGTTATATCGCACTCTAAATACAAAACAGTCACAAATCAAAAAGCATACCTCTTTAGGAAAAAGGAAAAATAAAACTCTTTGGTTGAAACTGCGGAAGAAAAGCCATTTTCATCTAAACAGAAACTTCATTCTTTCTTCATGAAGAAAATAATGAAAAAGATAGTGAGATAGGTGTTTTGTAATTTGATTTATAACAAAAAGATATCAATTTTTGAGTTGTGATTGGTTTGGTATTTAGTGTGCGATATATTCATTTCAGTACAAAAAAACGTACTGAAATCATTAAATTCGAGTAAAACGCAAGAGTTTTTCTAAACAATTCGGATGTTTCTGTAATTGATTTATTGACGTCAGGATAACGTATAAAAAATTTAATCGATTTTCGATCCAGTCGAGAAAAGCTACAATAATGTAGTACTACACAGAGAAAAATAGTGCCACATAAAATTCACAAGATTTCTTCTTAAAACTTATTTAGAACAAGGGACATGACAGAGGAAAGAGAAAAGGTTTTTTCTAAGAAGAAATCTTCTTGTTTTTCAGTAAAAATCTTCTTAAATTTATTTAATAAGATATCTTTTTAATTTCTTCTAAAATCCATATTTTCAAGAAATTTTTTATATAAGACTTCGTGTATCGTTTATGGGTCAGTCCGCACAGATTGATCACATAGTGGTCGCGCGACTATTTTAAAAATTTTTTGTTTTACCATTAATTTCGTAATGTTTCAGCATCTTAGAACTGCTTTAAAAAAATTTTTTTTGTTGTATTTACAAAATGGCGGCCACGTTTGTCATGCAACAAAGCTTAAAGTAATAAAATACATATTTTAAAGTAAAAAAGCAAAGTGTACGTAATCGCGTATCACTAAGGGGAAGTAAAACGATATGTAAATTTACATAATGATTTACATTTCTTAGATATATGTATCTTATGTATTGATTTTGATTGGTTGATATCGATTTGAATTTCCACTTATTTGAAATTATTGGAATTATTGGAATATGGAAACGCCCTCGAAAACTGAGGATTTTCCTTTATAAACCACCGACCGGCGTAGAAACGAGGAAGAAAGAAAGATAGTTTTCTACTAATACCATCTAAACTGGTCGCAGCCTCGCCAAGACAGCGGGCCTTTTTAGAATAAATTATAAAATAAAAATCCAACTTTGGTCGCAGCCACGCCTAGACAGTGGGCCATTGTTGAAATAAACTTAACAAAATAAAAACTTAATCAAAGAAAACAAACAAACGTCTTTTTGCTTTCCGTCCATGGTCACTCTTCTCCTCGTGAAAGCACGGAGACCATCGGACGTTAAACTCAACAGATATAGTTTTTTTTTCACTTTCGGGTTAAATCTGGTATCTGGTATTATACAAAAAATACCATTCGGGGCAAATTTTGGGTTCACCAAAAAAAAAAAATGTTTACTGTTCTGAAATCCTCTCAACATTATCTTTCCTATAAGGTGCGGTAATTGCAAAAAAGCATTGCTTGACATAACTGATTTTAGATTCAACGTCGGCATTATGTTATTCGTATAATGCATATGGGTATCTCTCAAAAAAGATCCACCAAAAGTGAAGAAAAACATTAAAAAAAAGCACTCTAACAGCTTTTAACTTTTTTTTGTTTTTATTTTGATTAGTATTACTGCTATATAACTTGAATTTAAATTATTATAATTTATTTTTATTGAAATTTATAATGAACATGATGTCGCGTACGTATTCGTGCTATATCTATTTAAAAAAAGGTAAGAGATAATTCTCAAATTTCATAAGTCTACGAAGAAAAGTTATCCTTTGACCTCCATTAACATGAATGTATATATACAAAAAAAAGTTTTCAAAATAAGCAAAATTTTACATATTTCTATACGAGCTTAAAAAACATATATTTTTTGTCGCGTCCGTTTCAGTGTATGTACTAAATCTTGCCAATATTTTCATAAAATGTAGCACTCTTTCATCGCGTTAGAACACTTAAAATACATATCGATTCTTTTGACGTGGAATTACGTCTTAGGTTTGTATGGGGTCGTGTTAACAGATTTTTTCATGGTCATTAGACAACTTTTTGGCTAATACTTTCGGGTATACCTACAGCCTTCAATACTTATCTTTCAAAGATAATATATATATTGAAAAATTGATCGGCCTTCTTTTGAAATATATTTAATGTTGTTGGGCTATGGCCGTGAAAATAAATACAAACAATTCTTTGTTTATAGCTTTATTTTGTTCCCGATATTTCGGCTTAAGTTGCAAGCCATCTTCAGGGGCTGAACAAGAAAAAAACATATAATTACATTAACTTCACTTTAAACATTAAACACGAAAAATTTTTTTTTTTACCATAACAAAATTATAAAATAGTTTTAAAAAGTTTATTTAAAAATTTTTGATGAAACTGCGTCCAGCAGTTGGGAGTTTCGTCGTCAACTGATTTAAAAACCAGTTCCCTTTATTCAACATTATCGCAGAAGGAGAAGACTGCATACAGACGATCACGGTAAAAGAAGAACAAGAAACAGCGAGAATTAAACTAACTACACTGATAGAACGACATTTAAGACAATTGCAACCTACGGAAAGAGACGTCTACGTAACAAATATTGCAAGGGAATCGAGGCAATTTTTAAAACAAAACAAAGACATCATTATCGTTGAGGCGGACAAGGGGAGCAAAACGGTAGCCATGTACAAAAAAGAATACGAAGAGAAGATGAACACAATATTGAGAGATGGTTGGACGTACAAAACTATAAGAAAAGACCCAACTTCAACATTGCAACAAAAAAACAATGATTTTGTAGACTCACTTTTTAAAAAAGAAATAATAAGCAAACAAGATAAGCTAAAAATGACAACACACACTGCGACGATTCCAAGAATTTACGGATTACCAAAATTACACAAAAACAATATGCCCCTTCGGCCCATTTGTTCATCTATAAACTCACCATCGTACGCACTTTGCAAGTACATGGTCAACATATTAAATAAACTAACAATAGATTCGAAATATAACATAAAAGATGCCATAGAATTTAAGAATAAAATTAACAACACAAACATATGCGATGACGAGGAGATGGTGTCCCTCGATGTGGTATCTCTCTTTCCGAGTATTCCGGTGGAGTTCGCATTAAAAACAATAGAAAAAAAGTGGAGCAAAATTGAAACCCTTACAAAAATTCCAAAAAAAGTTTTTATGGACATACTCAGGTTCTGCATAAAAGAAAACAATTATTTTATTTTCAACAACAAAATTTACAGCCAACTAAAAGGAATGCCAATGGGTTCACCCATTTCCCCAATAATAGCAGATATAGTGATGGAAGAGGTATTGGACAAGTTTATGGAGATCTCTGAGTGCAGACCAAGACTGATTACAAAGTATGTTGACGACATCTTTGCGATTGTGAAAACAGACGCAATAGAAAACACTCTAAAAACGCTGAATAAATGCAACAGCCACATTAAGTTCACAATAGAGGTAGAATGTGATGGTAAACTGCCATATCTTGATGCAATTGTCTTAAAAAGAAACAATTTTATAAAAACCGATTGGTACCAAAAACCAACCGCAACAGGAAGATTAATTAACTTCCACTCAAAATACCCTAAAAAAACCATTATTAACACAGCTAAAAATTTTATTAACAGAGTCTTAAACATCAGCGATGGGATCTTCCATGAAAGCAATAAAATAAGAATAAAACGCATACTCACCATGAATGACTTTCCACCTCACACTATTTCAAACTTACTCAAAAATTACAAAAACAACAAACCAACAAACAACAATTCAGTAGCTCAAGAACCGAAAATATACAAAGGAGTAACTTACATTCAAGGCTTCACAGAAAAACTTAAAAAATCTGATATATACAACAAAAATAACTATCAACTAGCTCCTAAAACCTACAACACTTTAAAAAACATACACAGCAAAATTACGAGCAAAGTAGAAGATATGGACAAATGTGATTTGATTTACAAAATAAACTGCAAAGGTGACGGGTCTAACATATGCGAACAAGTATATGTTGGCACTACTAAAACAAAGCTGAAAACAAGACTATCATCGCATAAATCAGATCTCAAATCAAAGTATGAACATAAAACAGCACTTGCATCCCACTGCATTAAAAACAACCATCTCCCGGACTTTGAACAGACAAAAATTTTGCAACAAGAGAGGAAAACAATGAGACGGTACACGATTGAGATGCTACACATAATAAACACACCAACAAATCAACGATTAAATTACAAAACAGACACCGACAACTGTGCGCATATTTACAAACATCTCATTAGACAAAAAATCAGTTGACGACGAAACTCCCAACTGCTGGACGCAGTTTCATCAAAAATTTTTAAATAAACTTTTTAAAACTATTTTATAATTTTGTTATGGTAAAAAAAATTTTTCGTGTTTAATGTTTAAAGTGAAGTTAATGTAATTATATGTTTTTTTCTTGTTCAGCCCCTGAAGATGGCTTGCAACTTAAGCCGAAATATCGGGAACAAAATAAAGCTATAAAAAAAGAATTGTTTGTATTTATTTTCACGGCCATAGCCCAACAACATTAAAGATAATATATATACTAAAATATCAGATGTATCCTGCGCTGAATGAATATCTAATTTTGGATTTTGTCACTTTTATATTAAAGTCACAAAATAGTAAAATATAACAAGAAAAATACATGTTTTTATATGAGAAAATCAATCATTAGCTGTTGTTTTGTTGTTTATGCTTGTATTGCTTTGGTTTTGCATGAACTGATTGGTTCGCTTTGACAGCTTTGTAAGCATTGTTCTAGTATAATATTTCGAAACCAGAGGTCATGAACCTCTTTTCAACTCAGTCAATGAACTCAATCTGTCAAATTTCACGAAATGGGTCTGTAATCCGGTTAGATTTAACTCTTATGAAAAAAACGAGTTGGATCATATTTCGTTTTATGCTTTTACCCAATAGATGGAGCAAAATTTTAATTTTTGTTTTTAATGCAAATTAATTTGGATTCCACTTCCCACTAGCACTAGCGAGTGTAGTCCGCAAACTATACATCGAACAGAGACGAAAGTGTAGCTCGCAAACTAAATATCAGACAGAGACGAGAGGAAAGGACATGTGCTCAGCGTGAAATATAGTAACCATACGATTTTTTAAAAATCGGGGTCTTAATTTTAATTTGAAGTTAGTAGTTAAACTGACTGTCGCTCGCAAACTATATATCGGGCAGAGGCGAAAGTGGCACCAATGGAAAGTGCATTTGCTTCGTCGTCTTTTCAACTAAGTCAATAACCTTAACCTATCAAACGTAACAAAATGATCGACAAAATTTGAAATTTTGCTTGTTTCTTTTTGCTTGCTCATTTAATCATACTTACTTTTTAACTTTTTCTTTATTTTGGCCTCGATAAGTAGTCCATAATTGAGTGTTATTCGTTTATTTGCTAATTTTCGGAAGATGAAATACGTGCAAAATGGACAAAACAATCGGACCAAAGAGACAAAGTATAAGAAGAAAACACTGCTTAATGAAATAATGAATATAATAATATTTTGGTTTAGATTTTAATAAACAATTTGATTCATTTAATTTAAAATAAACTTCGGATGCTTTAACAACATTAACAATTATATTTAGCGTAAATTTCGTAGTAGTAGTAGTTTTCAATCTTCGGTTAAACTTAAACTTTTTCGGATTAAAAACAAATTAAACTATAATATGGAAAAAAATAGTACTTTTTGGATTAAAAATTTCTTTAAACCAAAGTTTGGATTAAAAACTAGTCCAAAATTTTTAACCGTGTGATACAGACGAACTCCTTGATTTTTGCAACCTTATTGATAGGATTCTACCACTACTTTTGACATACACCATAGAAACACAACCCATGTTTATTGAAATTATAAAAAGTAAACTAAGAAATCAAGTTAAAGTAGCTATCGACATTAATTGCCAAGTCCAAAGTTGGCCACAGATAAAATAAATCCTTATTAACAATTTCGGTGACAAAAATACATGTGAGGAACTATTTGACAAATTGAGAAATACGACCTTCCGTACAAATTGCTTAGAATTTTACAACGATATCCGAAGTAAATTAAAAAGACTCAATAATAAAACCACTACACTGGTGGGAGACAATCTTGCATTGAAGGAATGTGCCAAAAATAACTCAAGATCCGCTCTGAATTTTTTCACCAACATAATGCCATGACCAATGAG
This sequence comes from Tetanocera ferruginea, assembly GCA_958299015.1. Lineage (NCBI taxonomy): Eukaryota > Metazoa > Arthropoda > Insecta > Diptera > Sciomyzidae > Tetanocera > Tetanocera ferruginea. The sequence goes on from OY282645.1 coordinate 805,594, forward strand.
ATCTGTTTTGATATGTAGGAACCCCGCTTCATTAGAAGAAGCAATGGACATACTCTTTAAAGCCGGGTATGCATACAAAGGAGGAAGTAAAAATAGTTCCTACTCGCAAAGACGAAGTACTTATAAGAATAAATCAAATGATGCTTTCCAACGGGGAAACGATAGATAATATTTTCAATTTAATAAACTAGCAAACATGACGAATCAATATTACCGCAACTCCCAGTATAATAACATACAAAATAGTGACGACCCTAGAAGACAGCAAAAAAACCGGAACCAAAATGACAGACAACATAATAATCATAATAATAACGATTCTGAAAGGCAACCAATTCGAAACTGCAGACAACAAAATACAAATTTCCAACAACCAAACAGACAAAGACAAAATGACTACCCACAAAGAACTCAGTATAACCAACACAACCGATATAACAGTTTCAACCAGTGTTGCCATCAAAAAATTTTTCATATCGTCACTTTTGCACTCAGCTCGTCGGATTTTCGTCGGATGTGTGAAATTTTAAAAACAACAACAACGTAGAAATTTTCAGAAACCACTTACAATAATGAGGAGGTATAAAACATCAATGTGGATGTTTTAAGATTTATTTTTAAAAGAAAACAAAATTTTGTTTCAAAATTCAGTTCATTAGAAACATAATTATATATAAAAAAATTTTATGATAAAATATATTTCAAAATACTTTTAAACACACAAAACAGAAGTAAAAATAAAATTAAATAATCATCTTTCAATATTTTGTCATTCGTAAAAAAATAATTTTTAAAATAAAGTTTAAAGCTACCACAAATTGTTCAGCTTAATTTTTTTCATTGCATCAACTTAAAAAAAAATACGCCAAATCGGACGTCGGATGTATTTTTTCTTTAATCGTAACATTTTGAAGAATTATGATCATATATCGGATCATCGGATTCAAGGCTGAAAATCGTAACAAATACGATATATCGGACCATATGGTAACACTGGTTTCAACCATTATAAACACTAGTCTACCAGAACCGATGGACGTTGACATTAATACCAATGAAACAAAGTACAAACACACAACTTATAAACCATGTATCCCTAGTCGTAATGAAGCAGGTACATCATACCAACCAAACGAAAATTTTCGTTAACAAGCCTCCCCAAATCTCTACCATATATAGGGTTCCCAACTGGCCCGGATTTCGCGGGACGTCCCGCATTTCAGCTAATTTTTTAGCGTCCCGCGACGACCCCTTGCGGGACGCCTTTTGTCCCGCATTTGAGAACTTAAGATTGTTTGTATCTAAATTTCCAATTTGACATGAAACACAGTTTACTAAAACTGCGTAGTTTTATTATCAAATTTAATTTATCATTTATTTTTCATACATTTTATTTATCAAAACGTTTTGGATTTATTTTTTGGTTTTTTCATGAATTCGGCAAGAGTTTGAAAGAGATCTAAACAATATCAAGTATCCAATGCGATGGTGTAAAGGCATCGTTGATACCCTTTATTCATCAAAGAATTAAAGGAAATCTATACTATTATATAAAATTGAAATGGAAATATTAAGTGCGCTAGATACTCCAAAACTACTGGACCGATTTTTATGAAAAAAATTTTAAAATATCATATTTGTGCTACAGAATGCCATAAGCGGGGTTTATTTAAAAAATTTAACAATAAATATATTTAATTAAGTTGTTAAGTTTTTTAGGAAATTACCACCGATGCTAAGTATTGCTTAGTCATTTGCTTTTCACGCGTTTGTGTTACGAGAGTTTCGACTACGTGTTGCTATCAACCCTTCTCTGTAAAGTTTATTGATCTCGCTCTCCACACTCATTCGAAGAGTAACCAAAAGCAGTTGGCGCTCTTTGACGTGATGGGAATACAACTTAAATAAAGCTTGCTGTGTTGTTGTTGCTGTGAAATGATGAGCTGCAAACCAATGTGTGCATATTGTTTCGCCGCATACAATTTCTTTACACATATTTTTATTGTAGTTTTCCAAATTTTTAATTAACACTTGAGAAAGAAAGATATTTTAATATTTCAAAATGTGGCATTCACAGGTGTGATAGCATATTTTGTATAGATTAAAGATAAATTAAAAGTTTGAAAAATGAAGTGTTCGTTTTTCCCTTTAACTACAAACACAGCTACAAATAAATGCCTCGACGTAAAACAAGTTTGACAAGTTTAACAGAAAATGCAAGAGCGATGCTCCGAGCTAGGAGAGCAAGAGCAGCGACTCAAAGAGAAAATTGTTGGTAAATTTAGCATGCAATTATTTGCTTTCACGACTGCAATCGGAGTGAGGCAGTGGCGTAGCTAGGGTTGCTGGCACCCGGGGCCGAAACTAAATTGTGCACCCTTTAAGAAGGTTATACTTAGGTTATTGTTGGTAAATTTAGCATGCAATTATTTGCTTTCACGACTGCAATCGGAGTGAGGCAGTGGCGTAGCTAGGGTTGCTGGCACCCGGGGCCGAAACTAAATTGTGCACCCTTTAAGAAGGTTATACTTAACCTCATAAAAGCAATGCTTAAAAAGTACTACGAAATTAATATAATTTTTTTAAATAATAGTTTGCTGTTATGATTATTTTGTCAAAGTGCAAATGAGTAAACAGATATATTATAATTCATTGTATTATTTATAAAAGTAGGTAACTATATACAAAATTAATCTCATCGATATTAATATATTTGATATCATTTGAAAGATAATTTGGTAACTTATACAAAACTGAAAAATTTTCCCTAAAGATCTATTTTGAATAATTTTGCATAATTGAGGAAAAAATAGGACCGGGAAGTAAAAAGTTCACAAATTTTCCCTCAGTGGCCCTTAATAACTATCAATTTAAATATTTTTTCGAAATCCACGTCTTCTATATAAAAGTTAAGAGAAAATTAGAAAAAAATATTAAAATTAATTTAAAAAACTTTTTTTCTAATTTTTATAAATTTCTTTATAGTACTCTTTATACATTTTAGCTTCGACTTTAATAGACAAGACTGATGTCTGTAACATTTGACTGCCTTATTCTCGACCATAAATATCACAATATCACAGTGATACCAAATTGATATCAGAAATTTGTTTCATAGTCATTATCTACATAATTCCCAAAGCAAACTTGCCCTGGGAGAACAAGGTCAAGAGTCATGAAAATTAGAATAATTTTTAGAATAGTTTTTTCCTAAAAACTGTATTTTTGACAGTTTTTGTTAGTTGATTTGAACAGAATAATAATTATGTATTTTAGTAAATTAAAGGAGTAAGGTGGTGACCGTGGCATGCAGGTTAAGTGTGTGGCTTAGCATGCTCGAGAGCCCGGGTTCGATCCCTAGCCGTGGCGAAAAGATTTTTTCAATAAAAAAATTTTTCTGATCGGTCACCACCTCTCTGCAGACAATGGCAAACCTCAGAGAGTAAATAATGCCTTGTAAAGCTTCTTGAGAACATGAACTTTAGCCGTTCGGAGTCGGCATAAAACATGTAGGTCCAGTTCTCGGTCAATTGTGTGTAAACATTTAATAACACACACAACACAATCGATCCTTGGAAGCTCGGTCAAAGTCCTTTCAAGGGCTGAAATGGCCAATTTGTTTTTTTTTTTTTTTTTTAAAGGAGTAAGGAAACCATCTTAGAGTTTTAAATAGACATTTTCAAAATGAATTAAAAAAACATCAGAACGCCATAAAATTGTTATAAAACGCCATTTATTTAATTTAAATAAAAAATGTAATCAATTTAATTTTTTTTTAGAAATTTTGAAGTAAGTAATAAATTGAGCTTTTAAATTGTTTTATGTAACAGCACACCGAAAAACATATTACTATTAAAAATTGTGTTCTAGCAGGTTATGAGCTGCAAATAAGGTTTGTTTGTCGATGTATAGTCTTAGAACTTAGTAATCACAAAATTATAAAGTATATTTTTTAACGTGACATTTATGACACGAGCACGTTTTTCTAAAAAGCTCTGGAGATATGTATTGCTGGAGAACATCCCAGCAAAATCTTCGCTTAGATATAATCGAAAAAGTAATCAAGAAAATTTCATTCATCGCTTACCCTCTCGCTTACTAAACCCATAATTTTTATATAGCCAGTCCTTAGAGGTAATCGAAAGCGCTGTCACTTGAAAAGATTAAGCGCTTACAACGGTTGGTTTATAATTGATTTCACGAAATTAATACTTGAATAACAACTTTCAAGTTGATATGAATGCATTGCCGTAAATTTATTACGGATTAAATTTAAGTTCTTGCATTAGCATTTATGTTTAAAAAAACTTAATATAAACTTAATACTTAATAAACATTTTAGAATCGTTTAAAAAAACAAGATTTAACGAAAAAATTTGCTGGGATATTGGATGAAATGTCTACAATGTCTATGTTTGAGCACTTCTTAAGATGAATATTTGAAGTACAAAAGCTTTTTTAAAAAACTTTATGGAATATAAAGTGAGGAATATATATATAGGAATATACTTTTATTCATCATTGATGATGATCATTTAATGATGAATAAAAGACAAATGAAAAATAAAACCATTAAAAAATGATCTTCGACTTGCCCGAAGTCAAAATACTCAGGTTGAAGTTGATTCGAATTTATTTAGGTTATATTAATTTGATGACGTCACTTTGTAAGGAGGAAAGGCGTATTTTTTTCTAATTTTTCATATTTCAAACTCAGAGTACATTTTATTTATCAAGAAAACAAGATTAATGTATGAACTTTCAATTCAACACATTAATTTTTCTGTAAATTAGGAAGGTTTTGATATTTTGGTAACGTCACTTTCTATGGAAGTATTCACAAAATTTTGTTGAATTTCAACTTCAGGGTATATGTTTCAAATTTAAGCATTACAGTACAGTGAATTTAGCGAACACCGATTTAACGAACTTCCAATATGTATTTACTTATTTATAATTCTCAAATTGTCACCTCGGGTTTATATACATAATGTAGGTTTTCCTTTTTAAAAAACATTATAGGAATTTAATGACATTATTTTGGATTTTACATTTGAAGTGTGAACAGATTTTAACCAGCAGCTTCTTAACATTTAATAATAATAATTAATAATACCTTAAACAAGTTCAAAAATTCAACTTTATTGGAGTGTATAATTAAAACAAAAAATATAAGGATATTTGTTTCAAGTTGACAAATTTATTAACTTTGTTATATGATAAAAAACTCGAAAATAGTATTCCGATTTAATGAACTTTTCGATTTACCGAATGACCCTGAACATTTTATCTTTCGTTAAACTGGAGCACCACTGTATGACAATTCTCAAATCAAGAAAATTATTTCATTATGGACTTTTAAGATATTTGCAATAAAGACACGGCTGTATCGTGTGGAAAAACTAATGAACAGATATACAGACGGCTTAATCGACTCATGGTCGTGAAAAAATTTCGTGACAAAACTATTGTGCCCGCTACGCTTTGCGGGTGGAGTATAATAAATATTTAATACTAAACTTTGAAAAACGTAGAAGCAGATTATGGTAAACGAGTCGGTACAGCAGATAATCAGATTTTTCTTATTCCTGGTAATGCCAATGAATCAAAAAACGTTGTTAATACTGAAGTATTAAATAACTAAAATGGAAATATCTTCACTTTATTATAATTATACTATTTAATATAATTTGCTTCCAAATACAAATAATATGCTAATATTTTAACGTTTTTTATTATTGAAATTTTTCAAATATACAAAGGTATTATTGATAAAGAGAAAATGTCCGAAGCCTGAAGAAAATGTGGCGAAGCCTCGGACGACTGTGGCCTGCTAGTATTTAATAAAATAAAAAATTGCATCTAATGTTGTCCCGCATTTTTGAACCAAGTCCCGCATTTGATGGCTCCGTCCCGATTTTGTACTTTCCAGAGTTGGAAACCCTAACCATATATAATGTTCAATCAAAAATCGAACCTTTAAAGTTCATAATAGATTCGGGTGTGACACAATCCATAATTAACACAAATTTATGTGACCCTAAATGGAATATACCAATGCAAGAAATTACAATAAAAACCTTACAGCATAATATAAAAATTAATGAATAAGTCAGAATACCCCTATTCGAAGAATTGGAGTTCCAACGCAAAAGATTGACTTTTACATTTGCGACTTTCATAAAGATTTTCACGGAATAATAGGTAAAAACATCTTACAAGATTTAAAAGCAAAAATCTACTTTGAAACAAACACTACAAATAAACGATAAGAATATCTATTTAAATCTAGAAAAACATAATAATGTTCTTTATACCAAGGGTAATTACGAAACCAAAGTACCAGTTCAACAAAAAGAAGGTCATGTATACTTCGAAGGATAAACTTCAAAGGATAGAGAAGTAATTTTAAAACAAGGCATATATAACGTTACAAATTTTGAAATGGAAGCAGTTGTAGAAATAGCCACAGATGGCAAAAAAAAAAATGTAACACCTACTACACAAACCCCAATACCTGTGACTACTGACAACTTTTACATTACTGAGGACCATGACCGTAAACCACTACTGGAACAATTAAGACTGCAACACCTAAATCAAGAAGAAGAACAAAAATTAATAAGTGTAATCAAAAAATTAAAAAAATATTTTATAATGATGACGAAGATTTAACATTCACAAGTGCAATTAAACACAACTACAGAACATTCACCAATCGTAGCAAAATCTTATCGCTATCCATACAACCACAAAAATGAAGTCCGAGATCAGATCCAAGATATGTTAAGAAAATAAATAATTAGACCAAGCCATTCTCCATACTCTGATCCGGTTTGGGTTGTCCCAAAAAAAAACGGATGCGAGTGGAAGAAAAAAATGGAGACTTGTCATAGATTATCGCAAATTGAATGAGGTAACAATCGATGACAAGTACCCAATTCCAAATATCGACGAGATACTGGAAAAATTAGGTCGCTGTCAAACTTTACGACGTTAGATCTCGCAAAGGGTTTCACCAAATTGAAATCTGTGAACAAGACATCCATAAGACAGCCTTCAGCGTGGAAGGAGGCCACTTCGAATTCCTTCGAATGCCGTTTGGGTTGAAGACAGCCCCAGCCACCTTCCAGAGCTTAATGAACACAATACTGTCCGATTATGTAAACAAAATATGTCTAGTATACTTAGACGACATAATCGTATTTTCAACTTCCTTACAGGAACATATAGAATCGTTAACAAAAATCTTCCAAAGATTTCGAGATATGAATCTCAAGGTCCAACTGGACAAATCAGAATTTCTCAAGCATGAAACTGAATTTCTTGGACACATCGTTACCAATGATGGTATCAAACCAAACCCAAGAAAAATCGAATGTGTACAAAAATTTCTACTGCCCAAAAGTCAGAAAGCGATTAAAGAATTTGTAGGTCTTACCGGATATTACCGCAAATTTATTAAAGATTACGCTCGAATAACAAAACCAATGACTAAATACTAAAAAAAGGATATTAAAATGAATACAGAAGACCCTGAATATTTACCCTATTCTAATTTACCCTGATTTTAATAAACAATTCGTTCTACAAACTGACGCGATGGACATCCGACATGTTTTGCGAGTCATACTCTAAACGACCACGAACAAAACTACAGCACGATCGAAAAAGAGCTACTTGCGATCGTACAGGGTACACAGTACTTTAGACCAGCGATGCCCAGCGCCTAATGCTGAAATCGCAATACTGCGTTAGGTCGGTCGTGCGCCGATCGTACTTTATATCGACGTTGCATAAACTTTACGAGATGAACTGACAGAACGCACGACCTATTACTTTACAAAACTCAATGTTGCGCTGACAGATTGTGCGTCTGTAATTTTGGCGATGCCAATAAAAGCAGCTATACAAAAATGCCCACAAAAGTTGTTTTTCCTCCAATTCTAAATCTCGCAATTTCTATATAAATTTCTAAGATATCGAATAATACAAATAGATTAACTTTATCAAAATCTTAATTTGATTACTTTAATAGCATGAGTTATTAAAAAACATTATATAAAACATAAATTCCAGCGATAATAAAAGAAATCCCACGAAAATCTATCTTTGCCAGTGAAACCATAAAACACCCACATTTTAAGCGCTTTCAATGAAAATGCAACTCTGCTCTATGAAGAAATGTCAAACGCACGACCGAGTAGAACATTTTTCTACTTATCTCGTTAGATCGTACTTTGGTCGTATTTTATCTCTTCTTCTTGTTTTACGATATAAAGTACGACCAACGCTTGAGGTCGCATTTAGATTTGCACCGCAGTGTTGCCAGTCTAGCCTTTTTGAGGCTAGATCTAGCCTTTTTTTTTGTTGTCTAGCCTCGAAAATTACCATCTAGCCTCTAGCCTTTTTTTAGCCTTTTTTTGTTTTTTTCTAGCCTTTTCTAGCCTTTTTTAATATATTGCTTAAAGATGCATTACTACATCCAATTTTTCTGACGTTGCAATTTTGAAAGTGTAAATCTTCTATTGCTCTTTTTATTCTTTTAAAGTGGTTAAACCCAAATATTTTCTGTTATAGAGAAAGAAAACTCCAGTTACTCTACAGAAGAAATAACTATAATTGAAATATAATGGCAAAAAATTGTAAATCACAAGTAGAATAGGAATCTAGCTGGGCAGAAGCTAGAGATTCATTGAATGAAGATCCGTTCCAAGAGCTATCAGATTTGATTTTTAGTTTTATTATTTTAGCATTAAGCAACGCTGAGGTGGAAAGAATTCTTAGTACAACGAAATTTAAAAAAAAAACTAGAAAAGAAACCGTATTCAACTGTTCTTAAAAGAAAACGAGTAAAGAAAGTCTAGTCCGACTATGAAATACCCTAGACCTCCTATTATATTTAAATAAACTATATATTAAAATACTAAAACAAATAGAAGTAACTTCGTATTTTTGTTTAAAATCCCTGTATTTATAGAACTATATAGGTTTTACTAATGAAGGTTGTATGGGAGGAAAGCGCGTTCGTAGGTGGATTACGCCTTTTTTTGTGAGCACACCTTAGTTTTATATACTATGATCTCATACCAAGTTTTATCTCTGTAGGCCAAATATAAACGTTTCTATTGTGTTTTCCATATTGTGGGTTTCATGGGAGATGAGCATGTTTATGGGCGGATGTCGCTCAGTTTGTGAACACATCTTAGTTTTGATACAACAATCTCAATACCAAGTTTTATATTTTTGGCTCATATAAACCTCTTTATAGCGTTTTTACTATAGTGGGTTGTATGGGAGGTGGGCGTGTTTAAGGGCGAATGACAACTATTTTACATCTAAGTACACATCTAAGTTTTAATATAAAATACATATCTGATAAGTTTAATCCCTGTAGTTCAAATAAAAGGGTCTTTATAATAGTGTTTTCAATGTTGGAGTTGTATGGGAGGTGGGCATGTTCATGGGTAGAGCACGCCAATTTTTTGTGTACGTCTACGTTTTGATACAAAATAAATACATTTAAATTTTATTTCGGTAGCTTAATTACAACCATCTATACAGCGATTTTTATTTGTTAGTTGTATGGGAAGTAAGCGTGTCCGTGGGCGGATTCTAAAAATATTCAATAGTGCAGATGCTTGGGTTCATGTGAACATGTGTACCAATCTCATCTCCTTCTTAACCTATATTAACAGATAACACATAGACAGACGGACGGACGGACATGGTTAGCTCGACTCAAGAGGTGACACTGATCAGGAATATATACTTTTCTATACCGGACTCGCTTATTTCTATGCGTTACAAACGTTTGCACAAAGTCAATATACCCTGACCTTACATGTTTAGGGTATAATAGCGTTAACAAATCTAGCCTTTTTTTAGCTTTTTTTTTAAAGCCATCTAGCCTTTTCTAGCCATTTTTTAAAGGCCATCTAGCTTCTTTTCTCAAAACTTTCTGGCAACACTGTTGCACCGTAAGAACACGTTGATCTCTACTCGAGCTGTCAACGCACGACCGACCTAACGCAGTATTGCGATTTAGCCATAACTCTTTCCACTCTTTACAACAACTTCGATGTTTTCATGATTGTTGAAATTCGACGAATTCAGTTTGAAGTAATATCATTGCTTCTTATTGCTTTATTGTTTTTTTAAGAACCATCAAATGACGCTATCTTGCATTTGCATGTTGTTGTTTTTGTGTGTTCAACAATTTAACTTGTGCGCTTGGGCACGGTCAGCATTTGTGTTGTTGTTTGTATGTCCTTTTGTTGTTTTGCTTGGGCGCTGCCAGCATTCGTGTTGTTGTTTTTAACATGCTTCACTCTTTCCACTCTACAACAACTTCAATATTGCAATGATTGTTGTAATTCGCCAAATTAAGTTTTCAGCTTCACCCTTACTTCTTATTACTTTATTGTTGTACTAGCAGGCCACAGTCGTCCGAGGCTTCGCCACATTTTCTCTTTATCAGTAATACTTTTGTATATTTAAAAAATTTCAATACTAAAAAACGTTAAAAAACGTTAAAATGCATATTATTTGTATTTGGAAGTAAATTATATAAAATAGTATAAGATAACTAGCTGGTACCCGGTGCGTTGCTCCCGTCCTTGCTCAATGCCTGTTCCAATTTGCCAATAGAATGCCATCAATATATAGTAACTCCACTTTGAGTTTCAATATTCTTTGACCATTATTTCCAAAGCTATTAAATATAGCTCGAGTATTTCCGAGTAGTGTATATCACCAAAAAGTTACTCCAAGCCCAGTTTCTTTGATCAGTGACTATTATTTCCAAAGCGATTATATTTAAAAAATGTGTCTTTTATGGGCGGAGCCACACCCCTTGTACAATGCTCCATCTAGTTTTCCAGTAGTAGGACACCATAAAATAGTAACTCCATTCTGAGTTAAAATGTTCTGTGACTTTTACTTGCATAGCTATTCTGTATCGAAAATTTTAATTGTATGGGCGGAGTCATGCCTCGTTATCCAATGTCCATACCTGTATTTTAATTTAACAACCTGGCCAATCAGTTATTTTATACTGAGTTCATTGTTATACGACATTTAGTTCTAAATTCATTCGATATGAAAAAATTGAATTGTATGGGCGGTGTCATGCCCCCTTTTCAAGGATCGCTCAAGTTTGACAATCAAAGGGCACGTCTCAATAATAAGTTCGTACTGAATTTAGTTGATGTGTGATTCATAGACGAAAGTATAACCGAAAATTTTTGTTTTTGAAAAAGTGCCACGCCCCTCGCAGGTAGGAAGGTGAAAAATACTTTAAAACCTATTCTCATACCTACCAAATGTATAAAAAAAAATTCATTAAAATCGGTCCAGCCGTTTCGGAGGAGTTTAAACACTAACACTGTGACACGAGATTTTTATATATTAGATAAAGTGAAGACATTTCCATTTTAGTTATTTAATACTTCAGTATAAACAATGTTTTTTGATTCATTGGCATTACCAGGAATTAGAACTTTTTTGAACTTGTTTTAGGTATTATTAATTATTTTTATTAAATGTTTAGAAAGCTGCTGGTTAAAATTTGTTCACACTCCAAATGAAAAATCCAAGATTATGTCAATACATTCTTATAATGTTTTTTAAAAAGGAAACCCTACAATATGTACATATATTAACCCGAGGGGACTATTTGAGAATTAGATAAGTTAATACATATTAATTTTATTACAAATTCAAAAACAAACGAAGCACGCTCAGAAAGCAAATGTTTGTTCAATAGAATACCTACAATTTCAAATGTTCGCAATATAGAGTCAACAACGAACATTAAATAAGGGTTTGTTATATTGGAAGTTCGTTAAATCGGTGCTCGCTAAATTGGAGCACCTGTAATGCTTAAATGAAACATATACCCTAAAGTTGAAATTCAACAAAATTTTGTGAATACTTCCATAGAAAGTGACGTCACCAAAATATCAAAACCTTCATAATTTACACAAAAATTAATGTGTTGAATTGAAAGTTCAAACATTAGTCTTGTTTTCTTGATAAATAAAACATACTCTGAGTTTGAAATATGAAAATTTGGAAAAAAAAATATAACCTTATAAATTCGAATAAACTTCAACCTGAGTATTTTGACTTCGAGCAAGTCGAAGATCATTCTTTAATGGTTTTATTTTTCATTTGTATTTTATTCATAATTAAAGTGATGAATTAAAGTATATTCCTATATATTTATATATTCCTCACTTTATATTCCATAAAATTTTTTAAAAAAGCTTTTGTACTTCAAATATTCATCTTAAGAAGTGCTCAAACATGCTAGTATAGTAGACATTTCAACCCATATCCCAGCAAAATTTTTCATTAGGTCTTGATTTTTAATCGATTCTAAAATGCATTACATAAATGCTAATGCAAGAACTTAAATTTAATCCGTAATAAATTCACGGCAATACATTCACATCAACTTGAAAGTTGTTATTAAAGTATTAATTTCGTGAAATCAGTTATAAACCAACCGTTTTAAGAGCTTAATCTTTTCAAGTGACAGCGCTTTCGATAACCTCTAATGGCATGGCTATATAAAAATAATGGGTTCTGTAAGCGAGAGAGTAAGCGATGAATGAAATTTTCTGGATTACTTTTTCGATTATATCTAAGCGAAGATTTTGCTGGGATGTTCTCCAGCAATACATTTCTCCAGAGCTTTTTAGAAAAACGTGCTCATGTCATAAATGTCAGGAATAAAAATATACTTTATAATTTTGTGAAGTTCTGAGACTATACATCGACAAACAAACCTTATTTGCAGCTCTAAGTCTGCTAGAACATAATTTTTAATAGTAATATGTTTTTGGGTATCCTGTTACATAAAACAATTTAAAAGCTCAATTTATTACTTGCTGAAAAATTTCTAAAAAAAAATTAAATTGATTAAAATTCATAAAATTTTCTATTTAAATTAAATACATGGCATGGCGTTTTATAACAATTTTATGGCGTTCTGATGTTTTTTATTTTATTTTGAAGATGTCTATTTAAAACTCAAAGATGGTTTCCTAACTCCTTTAATTTACTAAAATACATAATTATTATTCTGTTCAAATCAACCAACAAAAACTGTTAAAATACAGTTTTTAAGAAAAAACTATTCTAAAAATTATTCTAATTTTCATGACTCTTGAACTTGGTCTCCCAGGGCAAGTTTGCTTTGGGAATTATGTAGATAATGACTAAGAAACAAATTTCTGATATCAATTTGGTATCACTGTGATATTGTGATACTGTGATATTTATGGTCGAGAATAAGGCAGTCAAATGTTACATACCTCAGTCTTGTCTAGAAAAGTCGAAGCTGAAATGTCAAAATGTATAAAGAGTACTATAAAGAAATTTATAAAAATAAGGAAAAAAGTTTATAAATTTATTTTAATATTTTGTTCTAATTTTCACTTAACTTTTATATAGAAGACGTGGATTGATTTAGAAAAAATGTTTAAATTGATAGTTATTCAGGGTCACTGAGGGAAAATTTGTTAACGTTTTACTTCCCGGTCCTATTTTTTCATTTATTATGCAAAATTATTCAAAATAGATCTTTGGGGATTTAATCACTATTGCAAGTCAAAATTTTGCGTAAACAAAACATTATTGAATAATTCCTTGATTGCGGAAAATTTTTCAGTTTTGTATAAGTTACCAAATTATTTTTCAAATGATATCAAATATATTAATATCGATGAGATTAATTTTTAATTTTGTATACTGTTACCGACTTTTATAAATAATACAATGAATTCAAATATATATATGTTTACTCATTTGCACTTTAACAAAATAATCATAACAGTAAACATTTATATAAAACTAGTAAGGTATATCTTCGACTTGGCCGAAGTTAAAATACCCCCACGGCCGATTCTTAAGGGTGGAAGAATCTTAAATTGGAGAGCTTTTTGTATGAGATTTTGAGAGATTTTATTATATTTATGTGTCTAAAATACATACATATCAAATTGTTTTCCTGCAGCTTAAATATAAGCCTTTTTAAAAAGTTTTCAATTTTGGGGTTGTATGGGAGGTGGGCGTGTTAGATTGTGCATGATGCCCATTTTTATAACACACCTCAGTTTTGACATTAAATACACAAATACCGAGTTTCCATCTTGTAACTTTAATATTAGCCTCTTTATAGATTTTTCAATTTTGGGGTTGTATGGGAGGTGGGTGTGTTAATGGGTGGATGACGCCCATTTTTAAAACACACTTCAGTTTTGGTATTAAATACACAAATACCAAGTTTCCGTCTTGTAACTTTAATATTAGCCTCTTTATAGATATTTCAATTTTGGGGTTGTATGGGAGGTGGGCGTGTTAGTGGGTGGATGATGCCCATTTTTCCAAGAAATCTCATTTTTGACATAAAATACACATATATCAAATTTCAGTATTGTAGCTTTAATATTAGCTTCTTTGTAGAGTTTTCAATTTTGGGGTTGTATGGGAGGTAGGCGTGGTTTTCATCCGATTTAGCCCATTCTCGAACTTGACCTTAGCTTTTTTAAAAAAAGCTTAAATATCGAATTTCATTACGATAGCTTAAAAATTACGGCTGTAATCGTGTCGACAGACGGACAGACGGACAGACGGACAGACGGACAGACAGACGGACATGGCTAAATCAACTCAGGTGGTGATGCTGAGCAAGAATATATATACTTTTCCATACCTACCACGCCTCCTTTTGGGTGTTACACACGTCGTGACAAAATTAATATACCCCTTACGCAGTACGCGTGGGGGTATAAAAAAAATTATATGCATTTCGTAGTACTTTTTTATATGCATTTCGTAGCATTGCTTTTATGAGGTTAAGTATAACCTTCTTAAAGGGTGCACAATTTAGTTTCGGCCCCGGGTGCTAGAAACCCTAGCTATGCCACTGATTCACTCCAATCGCAGTCGTGTAAGCAAATAATTGCATGCATAATTTACCAACAATTTTCTGTTTGAGTCGCTGCTCTTGCTCTCCTAGCGCGGAGCATCGCTCTTGCATTTTCTGTTAACTTGTCAAACTTGTTTTACGTCGAGGCATTTATTTGGAGTTAAGGGAAATACGAACACTTCATTTTTCAAACTTTTAATTTATCTTTAATCTATACAAAATATGCGATCACACTTGTGAATGCCTAATTTTGAAATATTAAAATATTTTTCTTTCTCAAAAATAAATTAAATATTTGAAAAACTACAATAAAAATATGTGCAAAGAAATTGTATGTGGCGAAACAAATATGCACACATTGGTTTGCAGCTCATCATTCCACAGCAACAACAGCACAGCAAGCTTTATTTAACTTGTATTCTCATCACGTCAAAGAGCGCCAACTGCTTTTGGTTACTCTTCGAATGAGTGTGAAGAGAGAGATCAATAAACTTTAAAGAGAAGGGTTGATAGCAGCATGTAGTTTAAACTCTCGTAACACAGACGCGTGAAAAGCAAGCGACCAAGCAATGCTTAGCATAGGTGGTAATTTCCTAAAAAACTTAACAACTTAATTAAATATATTTATTGTTAAATTTTCTTAAATAAACCCCACCTATGGCATTCTGTAGCACAAATATGATATTTTAAAATTTTTTTCATAAAAATCGGTCCAGTAGTTTTGGAGTCATTGTTGCACTTAATATTTCCACTTCAATTTTATATAATAGTATAGATTTGCGCACATTGAAGGATTCGTGTTGTTGTTTTGTGTGTTCAATATTTATGAACTTTTGCGCTGGCGCAGATGTAGGTTTTATGCGAGTTGTTGTTTTCATGTGTTTTTGTTGTTAGAAAAATTATTGTGCCACGAATCCAAAGATTTGTTGTTGTTTTTGTTGGCTTTTTGTTGTAATTGTTGTAGCACTCTTTAAATAATTTTTCTGGGCATCACTGCTTTAGACCCTATTTGTTCGGAAACAAGTTTATTGTAGAAACAGATCATCGTCCTCTTACATGGCTATTTTCCATGAAAGAACCCAACTCTAAATTAATTCGTTGGAGACTTCGGTTAAGTGAATATGATTTTAAAATAAGATACAAGAAAGGCATTCAGAATGGAAGTGCTGATGCCCTATCTCGCGCTATTATTAATTTTAGCGAAGTTAATAATTCTATTTTACCCGAAAGCAAATGCCCACTCAATAAGTACAAGAGACAAATTGTTTAAAGAAAATCAACTCAGGATCGTTAAAAATAAAAAATTTAAATGTCTTTAATTCAACCAGGAAAACAATTTATTTGAGAAATGTAGACATAGAATCTATTACCACAATCATAAAAACCATTTCTTCGCAAACGGAACGAACGCTATATTTATTGAAGACTTAAATATTCTTGAAGTATTTGAAAATGTATTAAGAAATAATTTTGATACAACCAATAATGCTTTTAAAGTTATAAAATGCCAACGACTTTTAAGAGACGTAACTGACAAAAACGAACTTACGAACCTAATAGAAATAGTATAATAAAAACATCAATGTATACTATGCGGAAGTGCCACAAAACTTGAAGAAAAACCTTAAAGAACTAAAAAATGAATGTATTTGTAATATTTTTAAAACAAAAGAAACAAAATGTAATTTGAAACAGGATTCGAATCCACAAATTAAAAAAAATTAAAAATGGCATAATTGTTATAAAAAGAACTAGAATTTTTCGTAATTGTAACGAATTTAAAACAACTATAGAAGGAACATGTATGTATAATAAGGTTTGAAAATTGTTATGTAGAAATAGAAAATATAACTTACAAAAAATAATAAATTGTCTGAACACTTTCCGTTGTTCCAAATGCAAAACATAATGCTTGCACTTATTTTTGCAGCATAATGATTAAAAATTCCCAATAATTGTTTACCACAGATGTCACAAACAATTATTGAGAATTCTGCATGAACGCTTTCCGCCACACTTTGTGAAAGAACTAAATGCTTACTTGCATTTAATTCTTCACTGCACCTTTTTCGGCAACACTTACTAACACAAGCAAGTACTAAATATATATCTTAATAAAATATTAATGTATTCTATAGCAATAAGGTATTTAAGTTGGAACAATTTGTAAACAAGATCAGTTGATTGACAACGGTGAATAAAATCTATAAACTGTAAGCATAAAAACACGAGATTTATTTGTGAGACCTTTTCAAATTGATTGGAAAAGTAGAAAACAGTATTTTTTTTATTCAGAATCCTTGATAGATTCTTAACTATTAAGCTCTAAATTATATTAAATTAGCTTATAAACTAAAAACTTTTTGACCTTTTATTTGGAGGTTTTAGAAAAAAACTGATTTTTGCGAAAATGACAGTTAAAAAACCAATTTTTGACTAAAATATTAATTTATTTTAGGTTATAAAAAAATAACTATTTCTCTAAAATAAAAATTGAACGATTAAAATTCCTATTTTTATGCTTTACAAGTGAAAATAAAAATTGGTAGCAATCCTTGCAATAGTTTTCGAGCAATGCAGTCCACCGGTATCAGAAAGCACTTTTCGAGAAAAATGCTTTTAAAGTTTAAGAAAGTTGTACATTTATTGGCTTTTCTTTGGACGTTTGTGCTTATTACTACAACAATTGTTATTCAATTGACTTAAAACTTTCTGAGAACATTGTTACAATGTTATTCATTCGATTAATATAAAATGAATGTACATAAATCAATAGGGGTATTCACGATGTGGTGTATTTTTGATAAATTCTTACAAAATTAACAATATTTACAACGCATTGTAAACAAACCTTCACTTAAGTCTGGGAGAATTGAACTGAAGCACTGAATTAAATTAACTTTTATTAAATAAACACACAACCCAGCCAGTACCTGCATCCACGCTGAGTCAAAAAGCTTTTCTGATCAGTTGATCAAATATACAGCGTAATTTACAAAGAATACAATAAGGTTTCGCCATTGTATTTTTGCTACAGGGTTCATGCAGTATTTTGAACACTGTATATTTTGTTTTTGTAATTTTACTTCAAATATCAAATTTATCAAAAATACACAATACAAGGGCAAATACACCACATCGTGAATACCCCTAATATTAAATGTACGTACACGATTGTAAATAAAAAAAAGCATACAAAATCTACCGCGAAAAAAGTCAATTTTTTTAAAGATTTACTGCGATTTACGAATTTTCAAGTACGAACCCTGGTAAATACAACTCTAAAAAGAGCAAAATTAACGATTTTTCTTCTGATAATGTGCTATTTGGGCTGCCGTTCTCCGAGGATGAAAATTTAAAGGCTATTTTCAACCAGATATATCTTTTCATAAATTTCCAGCCACCTCAAATAAGAGATATTTTTCGCATCTGGTCGAATTCAAACAGTACAAACTCTCTTGTTGTTACCAAATAGTTCTTGTCATATGATCGCAGCCGTGTGCTCAAAGCTTTTGGAGAATAGCGAAGACGCACCAAATCAACCGTTAACCTTAAAGATGCAGGTTTCGATTGTTCCTTAATGTCAGTGTATGATAGTTATTCTAAAATACTACTCTCTTGTGTACACAATTCCAATAAATATTTTTCTGTTGAACTACTGTTTACTGAGATAGTTTATTGTTTTGTGTACTATGACTTGGTGATGGCATGTGGGGATTTCAATATTAATCTTCTCTCGAATGACCTGGACAAACAACTATAACATGAAAAGATATAGTCACTTGGATTATATGTGATCAATGAAAATATGTCTTAACGGTTCTGCAACAATACTTCTCCTAGTCTTCTTGATTATTTCATTGTTTCCGATTCGATTTATCTGTTGTCCCCCTTTTTGATCAACTTTCCTTTATTTCGGATTATGACGTAATTTTTTTGGTATTCACACTCAAAGTGGTGGCTTATTTTTTGTTATTTTGTACTTTTGCAATTTCTTTAAGGATCATATTAGCTGAGAGGACACATATTGTTGTTTTTATTTTTTTTTTAATTTATAATTCAACTCACTGCCACAACACCTCTGTTCACAACACAACATGATATGAATCGTTTTTGCTTTAAGAAATTTTATTTCGCATTTTTTTTTACAAAACCTTCCAAAACTCGGATTAAGCTAATTTTACTGCTGTTGTACTATGTAGAATTGTTGAACACTTTTAAGCAGAATCGTTATAACCCAAATAAGTCCTGCTTAACGGATTTTAAGCAATAGAATGAAAACTGTTTTTTTCAACTTATTTTTGCAATTTTATATTTTTGTTTATTTAATTCAAAAACTTAAAAATAAAGTATAAACAAGTAAAGAATATATCCAGTTGAAAAGGTTATAAAAGGGTCTGGTTTTTGCCATATTAGGACCACCATGTCTTAAGTCAAATCCATAATGGTTTTAGAAACGAAACAAAACAGTCAGAAAATAATAAAATAAGAACATGGCCTTGAATCCATTGCTTATGTTCGACTGATGTGAGTCATGTTTTCGGCCAAATATTTCTCAGAATCAAATTGCAATCAAGCATTAGACACAAAATTTTATGCAAAAAACAATTTTTTTATCATAAGACCAAAAACATGTGTTATTGGGCCTTATTATGCACTTTCTATATAATTTCATTAATAAAGTTTTTCTTGGAATATACAACAGTCAGATTTGATAAATTTACCTTGTTATTATCTTCAAAAATCCACTCTTGATTTTCGATTGAAATCTGGACATAAACAATAGCGAATTCGTAGAACTTTTACTGCGCAGTAAATTAAGGTGCAGAGAGTGATGAACAAGATGAAAGATTTCACCAAGACCTGATGACGCTAGAAAGAAGATATCAGTGTGCTTGGAGCGGAAATAAGCTTGGAGACTATTGTTGGGAAATAATAAGAGAAACAGATCCTATGCGTTACAAAAGAATAGTAGACGTCACTCATATTCCTCATTACAGGCAAAAATAAAAAGCTACTTGAATATCAGCAAAAAAATGTTTATGTATTTTTACAATGTCTTTCTTAAAACTAAGAAATAAAAATATAAACAATATGCTATCAAAAACAAGAATAATAAAAGTTAAATAAAAAACAAATCATTGTATGTATGCATTTCTTAATTTAACTGCAATAAAATATTAAAAAAAAATGGTTTTTGCATTGATATTAAAAAAGTTAGTGAATTATGACTTTTCTTAAGACATGGATGTACTTGACTTTTTTGTAATAAAATTCTCTTTCACATAAGAGCACTAACTTTTTCTCTCCGATATAATTATTTCGAGATATAATGCTTTAAACATAAAATATGTTTATAAAAAAACGAAAAAAGTGATTTTATTTTACCTGTTTGCTATCATAACAGCCATATCAATTATGCTATTGGCACATAATAAAGTGGTGGCCATATGCCCAAAATTATATTTAAATGTTAAGTGCCAAGAAATTATGTACCAAATAAAAAATTTTGTTTGGCCATTTCATAATTTGACATGTGTTTTATTTAAATTTCAAATTAGTAAGCTCTTAAAAAAACACCCTTAATTATACCTTAAAAATTTCATCTGACTCTCCTCTACTACATGCAATTAAATTAAAACTCATTGACTGAACATGTAAGTTTTTACAAGCATTTATGTGAAGTATTTATGTGTTCCCAATAGTGGGTTTTTTTTAATTTTGCCATTAATATAAAAAAATTGGGGCCAATCGAAAAAAATCATAACGATATTCGGATTCTATGGAAAATTCTACTATTGAACAATCTCCTCCTACTAGAACAATCTTAAAATACGTAAAGTTGCTTAAGTTTTGCACAGCTTATTTTGGAGCATATTTTGGTTTTAGTGATTTGGTTACAGTAAATAAAACAAAACTGTTCCTATTTTTTTATATTTGAAAAGATTACAACTTAAACTTAAAATATAAACTTGGTTCTCAATCGATTAAGGGTCATTAAAGTAAATTAATGACATTCTTCAAATGTGAAAACAGAGTTACTTAGGTATTTCACAATACTGTATCTTCGACTTGGCCGAAGTTAAAATACCCTAATGGCCGATTCGTAATGGTTCAAAATCTAAAATTGTTGCTCGTTTTGTATGATATTTCAAAAATTTTTACTATTTTATGACGTCTAAAATACAAGTAAAGACAACCCTCTTTAAAAAGTTTTCAATTTGGGGTTGCATGGGAGGTGGGCGTGTTTTTTAGTGGTTGACGCCCATTTTTCTTACACTCCTGAGTTTTGATATAAAATACACAAATACCCAATTTCACTTCTTAAATATTAGCCCATTTATAGAGTTTTCACCATTATGGGCTATGTTGAATCTGGGTGTGTTTGTAGGCGCTTGACGCCCATTTTTCTTTCACGATTTAGTTTTGACTTTACATACAAACGTGTCAAATTTTGAAGTCATATGGGAGGTGGGTGTGTTCCTGGGTGATGATGGCGCCCATTTTTCGAACACGCTTTAGTTTTGATACAAAGTAAAAAAATACCTTATTTTATTTATTTAGCTTTGACACAAGCCTCTTTAAATAGTTTTAAATTTTGGGGTTGTATGGCAGGTGGGCGTGTTAGTAAGTGCTTTTCTTACGCACGTCAGTTTTTACATAAAGTTTACAAATACCGAATTTAAGTTTTGTACCTTATATATTTGCTTTTTATAGAGTTTTCATTATTGAGGTTGTATGGAAGGTAGGCATGGTTTTCATCCGATTTAGCCCATTATCGAACTTGATATTTGTTTTTAAGAAAAAAAGGTCAAATATCGAACTTCAGTACGATAGCTTCAAAATTATGGCTGTAATCTTGTCCACAGACAGAATGACAGACGGACATGGCTCAGGTTCCATACCTTACATGCCTCTTTATGGGCGTTACACACGTCGTGACAAAATTAATTAACCCCTTACGCAGTTCACGTGGGGTATAAAAATGTTAGTACATTTTTGTTCTGTTTGGTACTTTTTTTAAGAAAATGTGGTCCGAAAAATAATAGGCGAGTGGCAACTGTGCTTACTAAACTGTGCTTACATCTGGCCTCTATGCAAGGACGTCTATACTAACAATAATGATAATATAAACAAGGGACAAACAAAACAAAAACAAATTGGCCATTTCAGCCCTTGAAAGGACTTTGACCGAGCTTCTTATGATGAATTGTCTTGAGTGTGTTATTAAATGTTTGCACACAATTGACCGAGAACTGGACCTACATGTTCTATGCCGACTCCGAGTGGCTAAATTTCATGTTCTCAGGAAGCTTTACATGGCATTATTTACTCTCTGAGGTTTGCCATTATCTGCAGAGAGGTGGTGACCGATCAGAAAAATTTTTTATTGGAAAAAACTTTTCGCCTTGCTATTCCTTGTAGCATGCGCCGAGTTTTTAAGAAAAACTAAAAGCCCAATTTTAAGAGAAATTATTTTATAAAAAAAAACCAATTGGCCATTTCAGTCCTTGAAAGGACTTTGACCGAGCTTCTTATGATCAATTGTGTTGTGTGTGTTATTGAATGTTTGCACACTATTGACCGAGAGCTGGACCTACATGTTTTATGCCTACTCCGAGTGGCTAAATTTCATGTTCTCAGGAAGCTTTTCATGGCATTATTTACTGTCTGAGGTTTTCCATTGTCTGCAGAGAGGTGGTTACCGATTAGAAAAATTGGTTTTTTGAAAAAAATTTTGCCGCAACTGGAGATTGATCTCGGGGTCCGGGCATGCTAAGCCACACACTTAATCTGCATGATACGGTCACAACAAGACAAAATTATTAATTATATTAATTAAATTAAAAAAAGGTATCTTAAAATTATTTGTATAAGTATAAATAATTATTTTTAATTTCAACCCATTTTTACCACTACATTGTATCAGAGTAAACTACTGGGCAGACCAACACACTTCAAATTTTTGTTAAAGACCATTAGCGCAACCAAAGGGGGGTTTCGGAGCTTAACAGCATTCGGAGCACTATGACGTACTTTTAACTAAAAACTGGTAATCAGAAATCGATTTTGCGTACCTAAAAAGCCATATGTACCCACTAATATATATATTCCCAACAAGATTTGCCAAAATCGAACAGTAATTATGGCAATTCAATAATAATTGGGCTGAAGGAAGCTTTTGAATATCGATTTCTCACATTTTATATAATTGTGGCACTTATTTTTGTTAAACCGCACCATACAATGGAAGGAAGAGCCAGGCGCGGATACAAGGGGGACGGGGTAAAGGGGGTAATTACCCCCCATCCCCCCAAGAACTTCTTAATACTTTACTTTTTAATACTTTATGTGGAAAAAATAATTGTGCCCACAGCTTAAGGGTACTTTTATGTATATATAAGCGTTTTTGAAGGCTTTTTTGAAAAAATACTACAAAAAAACTTTTTAACAAAAAAAAAACCTACTTCAAAATCACTACAAAGTAAAAAATAATTTTAAATTACTTTTACTATTTATTTCTTGGTCAAACTTGATAATTTATTTATATTCATTATTATATTGGAAATCTTATGATATCAATTATTCAAAATTTTTTTTTATTTATATCATAAATATATTAATTTTTTTTGACAATAAAAGCTTCTAGTCAGCGCTAATCATTGACATAAAATCATGATATTTTTGCCATCCCTACTCTATTTAAGACTTTTTTATTTGTGAATATTCTGCTTAGGTGACGCTGTATTAATTTGTAATCTTAATTTTTCTTTAATCTTAATTAAAATGCTATACGTGTGTAGCAGCTGCACAAAAAATCTGATTATATTAGCGCCGACTTCGAAGATTTTAATATCATAAAAAATTAATATATTTATGATAAAATTACAAATTTGACCAAGAAATAAATAGTAAAAGTAATTTAAAATTATTTTTGACTTTGTTGTGATTTTGAAGTAGGTTTTTTTTTTTGTTAAAAAGTTTTTATTTCTTTCTTTTTAGAGTAAATGATATATATTAAAAAAGTGTTTAAATTAATTAAACACCAATTATTTATGCTCATAATATGGAAAATGCTTTTCTGTCGTTTCTTATTCTGTTCTTTGTCAGTATCTTTATCAGTACCTACTCTTGTATTTTTATCAGTACCCCAATGTCAATATTGACTGAAATATAGTTAGGGTGCTCACAGTTCTGTATTATCTGGTCTGTTAACTTTGCCGTCTATTAACTTTAGAACATTTTAGCACGTGTTAACTTTGATTGTTTTTGTTTTACGTACAAACTTGAGATACCACTTGTTGCTAAAGTTATCTCACTTCTGCTCATGTCTTTCTTTTGTGTTAATGTGGTATCACTAATCAGCTGATTTAATTTTGTTGCAAAAAATGGAAGAAGAATGCATCGTCGAAGAAGTAAGTACATTTTTCCATAATTCTTCGTTTCCGTTCATTCGAGGCATGTTATTGATCAAATTTCAAATTTTTGAAAACTATTTTTGCAATTTAGCTCCAAAACACAAAAAGAGGTGCTCACAGTTCGATTGAAATATCTTTCTAAAGTTGCCAGGTGTTAACTTTAGAAGCAAACTGTGAATTCCCTAAGTGTGTTTGTAATAGTGACACGCCTCTTTGTCAAGAATATCACACTCTTTGTCATAGTGTTTTCAATAGTTCTACCCATTCTAACAATGAATTTTATCACCCTTAAGTCAATTTTATACAGTTTTTTTACACACTGCCACACCCCTCAGTCGAATAACGACCAATTCTTCGGTAGGAATTTGTAATAATTGTGCCTATGTCTGTACTTTTTCAGTTAGTAGCGTCAGTATTCGATTTAGTGTTTTCTAATATTGCCACACCCCTTTGTCGAATGACGCCCACTTTATTGACAATTACTTATTATAAGTGTGCCTACCTCTGTACTAAATATCAGTACTCTAGTGTTAATATTATTCGAGATACAATGTTTTTTATATATTGCCACACCCCTTTTTCAAACAACGCCCACTTTATTGAAATACATTTTTTATAATTGTGCCTTCCTGTGTAGTCAACATTAGTACTCCAGTGTCAATATTATTCGAGATACAGTGTGTTTCGTATATTGCCACACCCCTTTATCAAGCAACGCCCACTTTATTGAAATTAATTGTTTTATAACTGGCCTACCCCTGTAGTTAACTTAAGTACTCTAGTGTCAATATTATTCGAGATACAGAGTTTTTCTAATATTGCCACACCTCTTTGACAAATAACGCCCACTTAACTGAACGTTATTTTTTATAATTGTACCTACCCTTGCATTTTTGCTGTGAATTTTATTGACTCTAGTACTCTAGTGTCAATATTTACAGAGATACAGTGTTTTTCTTATAGTGACACGCCCTTTATCAAATACCGCCCACATTACTGGCAGTTATTTTTTGTATTTGTACCTACCTTTGTACTAAATTTTAGTATCGTAGTGTCAATAGTAATTGAGATACAGTTTTTTTTTTTAATATTGCCACTCCCCTTCTCGAATAACGCCCATTTTTTTTTTTTTACAAAAATTTGTAGTAATTTTTCCTACCATTGTAATAAATTTCTGTACCCTAGTGTCAATATTATTCGAGACACAGTAATTCTCTTATATTGCCACACCCCTTTGTCGAATTACGCCCTTAATTTTTAAAGTAATTTTCAATAATTGTGCCTACCTTTGTACTTAATTTCAGTACTCTAGTGTCAATTTTCTTCGAGATACAGAGTTTTTTAATATTGCCACACCTTTTTTTAGAATTACGCCCACTTAAGTGATCGTCATTTTAAATATTTGTGCTTGCCCTTGTAATTTTACTGTGAATTTTAGTACCGTAGTGTCAATATGTACTGAGATACAGTGTTTTTCTTATAGAGACACGCCCCTTTTCCGAATACCGCCCCCTTTCATAGACGGGCACCTCCGCGTTGATAATCTCTATATGTTTACAAAAAATTACGGTAATCGGGCAAGTACTTTAGGAGTAATCGATGTACATACATTCACAAAAAAAAAAAAAAAAAAAAAAAAAAAACCAGAGAAACCAACCAACTTGAGAACCTCCTCCTTTTTGAAGTCGGTTAAAAAAAGGTCAGAGACATTGCTAAACTCTAGTTTTTTTATTACAATTATTAAAGTATATAAAAACAATGCTGTTTTTTTTTGTTTTGTGACGTCATTTGCGTGTAGGTGCCGTTTTTATGAAGCGATGCGAGAAGAGTAGGACCATTTTGCTTGTAGATTAACACGATCTGTAGTCATCTTCAAAAAACAAAATATAATTATATGTAAAGCAAACACTTAAGTCGAGGTAGTATAACTTCACCTTTTTTTAAAAATGAGCCTGAAAATAAATTTACAGCTCGTTATTTCTCAAATTTACAGCCATTTTTTAAACAATCAACTTTAAACAGCTGAGCGAAGTTTTATTACACTGCGACGATTAAAAACATGGTTACGTTCAGCTATGCAATAAGAACGATTGAATGGACTCGGATTATTACATATACTTAGAGATATTAAAACAAATATTTGCGAAGTTATTGATAATTTTGCGATGATTTTGTCATATAATTTTTTCTCTATCTAATGACTATTAAATAACACAGAGTAACAAAATTAAGCTTTAAAAAAAAAAAAAACAGAGAAACCAACCAACTTGAGAACCTCCTCCTTTTTGAAGTCGGTTAATAAAAGGTGCAGAGATCTCGATAAACAATCCCGAATGCTTTTTAGCTGCTGATTTCAAAAATGGATTTTGAGTTATAGGCAACAACAT
This sequence comes from Tetanocera ferruginea, assembly GCA_958299015.1. Taxonomy (NCBI): domain Eukaryota; kingdom Metazoa; phylum Arthropoda; class Insecta; order Diptera; family Sciomyzidae; genus Tetanocera; species Tetanocera ferruginea. The sequence goes on from OY282645.1 coordinate 832,338, forward strand.
AAAAATCAGTGCTTTTTCTGATAATTTTCTTATATCTATTATATTGATCTACCGATTTGTATTACTTTGACTGATTTTTACATTCCATTTTATTAAAATTCACTTCAAAAAGTACGTACAAAAGTAGAAAAGAGTTTTGTATAAAAGTAGTGAGCATTTTAATAAAATTGAACGAACAAAACTGTTTGTTTTTCAATTTCTTTGAAAATATGCAAGATAATAATAATACCAAAATGTTTATTAAAATTCCGAAGATTTTCTACCAAGTAAAAAAAAGTTTTTGTAAATTCGTTGAAAAATATCAAAGATGCAAGGGTTTCAATAGAGCAGCCTACCTAATATTGTGAAATTTGTTTGACTCTAAACGTCGATATCTTCGAATCTGCCAAAGATATTGTTATTGAATGTGCAAAAATTGAGAGGTTTACTATGACTTGGTTGAAATCAGTCATACTAATACAAATCGGTAGATCAATATAATAGATTTAGCAAAATAATCAGGCAAAGAACTGATTTTCATGTTTTTACCTATAGCTCAAAAACTCGAGCTGATGGAAAAAAACGGAGTTCATATTTGAAATCAGGAAACCCTATTTGTCTATAATCAGCTGCAAAATCTCCGGCACCAGAACGTCCGTCACGCAGTGTAATCAGTATTCATTTTGTATTGTTCATTTATTTTTCAAAGTGTACCATATCATAGTCGTAACGTCAGAACAATAAGTTTCAAGTTCCTTTAATTTTTTTTTATTGAAAAAAACGATGTTTTTTCTTGAAAATATAATTATGCAATTTTTTAATAATGGAATAAATGTGAAAAATTTGAATAAATCAGCCTTAATTCTAAAATAAGTTAAACTTAGAGTTTTATTTACTTTTCGCTAAGATATTATTCCAGAAAAAGGGAGAAATAAATAAATATGGTCTGGGAAAAATGGTATTTGCGTGTATGTGTCTGGGAAAAATGCTTCTTAAACAATTCAATAATTTCAATTCAAAAAAGTACAATTTGTCTATTTGTAAAAAGGCAAAAGTTTTTTCAAAACGAAAATGTGGGTCTTTTATAATTTACCCCCCCCCCCCCCCCCCAAGATTTTTTCCAGATCCGCCCCTGGGAAGAGCTCGTTAATTATCCAATAAATTTAAATCTACACACTAAAAAATTTCCAGAATAAATTTACACCGGTTAGCGGATATTTACATTTTTAACACCGAACGGTGTTAACTTACACCGCTTTCCCGGTGTGAAATAACAAACTTATCCGATCGGTGTGAAATCAGAAAGGCAAAGAAGAAAATCAAAATTTAAATCACATAATCATTGACAGACAAATTGAAAATTGAAATTTCTCAAGACTGAAAGCGAAAATTTGTAATTCATAGTCATGTTCGGGAAAACGGTTCAGTGGAAAAGAGACGTTAAGGCTTTTTTAGTCAACTTTTTAAAATTTAAATGAACTCAATCGATTTTTGAGCATGTCTGCCATTTTATTTAGTACAACATGTTTTGAATCAATAAAAATTCTACAAATATCCATTGAATAATAAAAAATTACACCGTTCGGTGTTAAAAATCATCATTTTGCGTATTAAAAATAAACACCTAACAGGGTTTAACACAGACATCCTATCGGATATTTATTTATTTACACCGATCGGTGTGAACAAAATGTCCCCTTTTAGACATAAAGTTTAAGCACTTTGACACGGTGTTTTTTAACACCGAACGGTGTAGGACTCCCTGGAACACCGATCGGTGTAAAATTTCAATAGAAATTTTTTAGTGTGTATGTAAATATCATGAAAAATACATATTTTATTTAAAACAAACCTCTTTTTTGAAAATGATGAAATATCGATTTTTTTGAGGTCTCAAAAGGGTTTATAAGGTCAACAAATTTCAAAAATTTTTTTAGTTAATATATGTGTACCATAAAATCTTGAGTTTTTTGCTTATCTTGGGTATGCATTCTGAAGAAAAAAAAGTTTATTAGAAAAAATTCGTTTTCTGCAGAAAAGACATTCAGAAGAACCAAAACCGCTCCATGGGGATTATTCCGATCCAAACAAAATTATACAGAAATTGTTTTTAAGAGTCCTTCTAACTTTTAAGTCGGTGTCTAGTAAAATTTAAATTTCGATCCGACTTACTACACATGTTTTATTTTTGTTATGTTCTGATTCTGACCACTTGAGGGGTTGTTGGTAATACTTCGATTTGAGTTTTCTTTTCAACTTTTAGCATGGAACCCACAAAGGCGACTTGAAAGATTTGGAAAAAAATTAATTCAAAGTAAGACTTCAATTATTCACCACCGAAAAAATCAAAGAAATTTGCCGTTAAATTGTTATTTTCCGTCCTTTAATAGTTATTTTTTAAACATCTAAGTATGACACAAACTCTGCAGAATTAAGTTTTTAGTGAAGTCCCTCTAACTTCGGTGTCTAGTCAAATTTCAAACAAATATGGCCTGAAGTTTGAACAAAGAATCATTAGTGAAAAATTGAAGGCACTATATATCGTTTTTATATATAAGTTCTACATTTGAACAAGTCCAAGTTTGATGTGCAGAGGTGGGAGAATTATGTTTTCCTTTTTGTTATAGTGGTGTTCACGTGCTCAACTATCCCACTTGCAGAGAAAACAACAGTATTTTGTGTAGCCACTTTGTAAACCACAAAGCATACCAACGACTTTGAGATCAGAAGATTTTTTCCAGTCGTGTTGTTCATATTTAATACATAACAATAGCTTCGCCCTTGTTTCGTACGTTTCCTTTGTGTTGTCTGTATGTGCGATCGGAATCGATGGCTTTTTGTATCCTCTATGCAGTAATACCGCCTTCAAGCTCAGTTTGCTACCATCAATAAACAAACGTCACTCTTTGGGAAGGAACGGCTGAACGAAGGTATTAAATAAGATAGAAACGTCTTCGGAATAGCAGATATTGTCCTTCTCAGTAAAGTGTATAGCAAACGGTTTTTCACGATTTCGGTAGTATGTCACCTTGACATCGGGTCTCAAAAAGTTTAATTGTTGCATACGAAAAATAAGCAATTCCGATTTTTCCTTTGACAGTTCCAACTCTCTTATCCAATCATTTAGTAACGCTTACGATTAAACGTGAGTTTTGCTTTCAATTGTTATAGTAGTACCACATGTGGTTCCTTACGGCTCCACTGAATCTACGGATTTTCGATTGTTTTCACGTGTTGAATCGGGACAAGTAAGATATGAAACATCATCAGAATGAGATAATGACAGACAAAAAGAGCATTATAAAGATAATTATAAAACTTAATAAAAGAGCAATCGTTTAGGTGGCAAAACGGTTGTCTCCAGATAGATCATCGGAACATCAAATTTCATGTATCGTTCTTTAACCGATCTCCATTCACACAATATTAGTTTAAACGATTGACACAAAAGACTTGGCGTCCATGATTCACGAATGTTCTCAGCCGCAATACCAAAATACTGAAGATATGACATTTCCAGTAAAGTCGTAAAATTGAGTCGATTCTTTTCGAAAATAAGTTCACCGCACACGTAGCAGAAAATATGTGGGTCGTTTTTATACTGGAATTCTCGTAGTCTTTTACTCATTTTATTTTGGAGTATATCTTCATTTTTATTATTTTCTTTCGTTACAAATTGTGCGTTCGTTTGTTTGGCACGTTTGTTGGCATAATGCAAGAATATTTTGCTTTTATACAAAGCGCTGCAGATATGGTATAATAAAACGTATGTCCACAACTGAGAGCGCGACCGCCGAAACTGTCAAAAAAAAATGAAATACTTTTGTTTACATGGTATAATAAAAACATGTAGGCTCTGGACTGACTCTGCTCTCTTTTTTATAGCCATAAGTGTTGAAATCAGGTGTTTTGCTGTGACGGTTTCACTCTCAGTCGTGAGCCTTCCTGTTTTTATTGTAGCCTCTTCGTTCTTATCTTTTCTTTCGCAAAAGACTTGATTTGATGCTTATGAACAATAAAAATAGAAAATAAAAAATTAAATTTGAATAACCCAATTTATTTATATGACAATAAAATGTATGATAATAGCATAATTTGTTCCATTAAACAAAACTTTTTCATTTCTCAATAGATTTTCTTCAACAATAGCTTATTTTTTTCGGGAAAAATACAGGCTTTTAGTAAAAAATATCAAAAGTAACTAAATATTTTGATTTCTTAACAAAATTTGCAACTATTTTTTTTTTTTGGAAATTTTTCTGAAAAACAAGAAAATCGCCGAAAATTTAATTTAATTTGCCAAAACTAACAGCTCGACCAAAAAATGATGCTGGCATTGTTTGTAGGGAATTTTATTAGCTTTTATTTGATATAACATTTGTTTTGTTGTTTGTTGTTGGTTCTGGAGATACAGTGCCAGATTGCTAATCCGAACGGTGTGTAATCCGAATTATCCAGTAATCCGAATTGAATATATGACGCGTTGCATACTCTGTCCGCATTGATTGCAGCTCGCTAAACCGAATTTTAATTTTTTGTTCCTTTATTTTTGTGTCTAGGTTCGATTTTTTTTTTTCATTGAGATAAAAAGTCAATGTCAAAAGTCAACTCCTTTGAAAAGTAAGATTTCTCAAGATCTCTTCTCCGAAATACGCTCCAGTTTTCAAATCGACCTGTTCGTTTGTCTTAAATCTCCTTTCATGGAGCCAGTTTTTTAAGTTTGGAAACAGATAATTATCACGGGTGACAAATCTGAAGATATGGGAGATTAGGAAGAATTTCGAAGCGTAACTCGTTGAATTTGGTCATGGTTTCGATCGGTTTGTGAGTTGGAGTATTGTTTTGCAAAAATATTTTTTTATTCTTCTATATATAGAGCCGTTTGTTTGCGATTTTGTACTGCAATCGGTCAAATCACTTGCAGTAATGGTCACTCTTGATTGTTGTTGCTTTTCTCAAATAGTCGATGAAATATTTGAGAAAAATATTCGTTCGCTTTGGTGCACTTCCACTGGGACCTACCCACTCTTTTGCAGATTCCTTCAATTCTGGTTTAGAGTTGAGGACCTACGTTTCATCCGTGGTCACTATTTTATGCAAAAAATCAATCGGGCTTTGCTGTTCAAACAATTTTGGGGAGTGCAAACACGTTCATATATATGACTGATTGTTAACAACGGGGCACCCATCTTACAGTCAGCTATCTTATACCCAAATCTGCATGTACTGTTCTGAATATGGCTGTAGCTATCCAACGAATTTTCACTTTCGGATTGTCCAATACGAAATCGTGGATTTTTGCAATACATTCTGGAGCGGTCACTGTTATTGATTACTGAGTTTACCCCTTTTCGGACTCTGCAATCCCATATTATGGGGTTTGTTTCTTCCAAACTTTTGTTACGCAATAAGTAATTCTTAACCCAGGCATGAAATTCTTTTTTATACATTTTAATAGCAATACCAAAAGTTGTTTCATTTAGAACACTGTAATGAAAATTCATTGGCAGATCGATCTGCCATTTTTGGTGTGTGCATTTTAAGGCAGCATCTTGAACGCCCTAATCATGCTCAAAGAATTTCGGAATAGTGCTTTAGCAGCATATGAATTGAAACAGCAGCTTAAAGTGATAGTTTTAAAGACGTTAATATACATACATTTATTTTTTCTTGATTGAAATTTGTTTTGCAATTCTAGCTCATGTTTTATATCCGAATATAATATTATGTTAAATATTTAACATGACAACAGCCTATCCAATAATCCGAATATTTCGTTAATCCGAATAAGGGTGTGCAATAGACCGGATCATTCTTATATGGATAAAAAAATTTCAACCGGTCGGGGTCTCAAAAGTTAGAGGCACTCATTTCTGCATACTTTTTTTTGAAATCGGAGAAAAACCGCCGAAGCAATTTTGATTCTCCTGAAGGTCCTTTTTGGTAAAAAAACATGTTTTTTGCTTGTAACTTTTTAATTTACACAGAACGCATACCCACATCTTCTTAATATTAAATTTCGTACTCATACTAACATTTTGACGTATAAAAATTGTTTAAATTTTGTTTCATTATAACTCTTATTGACCACAAAAAATTAAATTTTTGGCTATTTTTAAAAAGGCATTTTTTTTAAACCGTTGTAAAAGGCACATTTTTTATTAGATTTACGTGGAATTGTTATTGTTTGAAAGGTATTAAGTTCTTCTTTCGTTCTGTATATCGCTTTAATCAAAGCTATGTGATTAAAAAAAACAAAATTATCGAAAACTGGACGATAAAGCATTGAACAAATGAAATTAATTGTTTGTATGAATAAGAAATATTTCATTTTATCAGATTTCTAAAGTCGATTTTTTCACATTCTTTCAGTTTTCGCACACAGCTTTGATTAAAGCGATACACAGAAAGAAAGAAGAACTTAATACCTTTCCAACCATAAAACTTTTACGTTAATCTAGGAAAATATGTGTCTTTTAAAGCGGTTTTAAAAAAATGTCTTTTTAAAAATATCAAAAAATTCAATTTTTGGTGGTCAATGGAACATAATTTTTAAATTCTTTGAATATCAAAATATTGGTATTAGTAAGAAATTTAATACTTAAGCAGGTGTGGGTATGAGTTCTGTGAAAAATAAAAAGTTACAAGCAAAAAACATGTTTTTCTTACCAAAAAAGGACCTTAAGGAGAATCAAAATTTCTTCGGCGGTTTTTCTCCGATTTGAAAAAAAAGTATGCAGAAATCATTTTAATGAGTTCCTCTAACTTTTGAGACCCCGACCGGCGAAATCTAAATTTCGATCCGGTCTAGTGTGCAATCATTAATTCGGATTACCGAGCTGGTACTGTATATAGTAATATAAGTTACCTAGTATATATAAACATACATATATTAAAACACATAAACATATATTTACATATATTTACATACATATTTACAAACATAAACTTTTAACTGTAAACTAGAAATAAGAGAATTTAGAATAAGAATATTATTAAGAAAAGAGAGGTTGAAAAATGGTAAAATTAAAGACTTGTACTAAATAAAAGAGTTGAGTTCTTTCCCAGACACCAAAGAGTGCGTTTGTATTTTAAGAACGTGAATATATGCAATTAAGTGGAAGCAACTTTTTTTTTCGTTGAAAACCCGTTGAAGTGGGCAATTTATCGAAAACGGAGTGACAGAAAAAAATAGAAAGTTATTTCGGAGTTAGCGACCGACTTTATGTGTGAAAAGGATAGTGGCATTCATTGTACAAAGCACTTTTTGTTATTTGTAAACCAGTGTAATTAGCCTACAATAATAAAATTTGGTATGCATGTGTTTTATATCAACACAAATATGTTGGTGTTGAATACCTCAAACAATAGGTGTCATCCACGTACGGTCATGCCCACCTCCCATTCAACCCAAAAATTGAAAACTACATAAAAAAGACTTCTGTTAATCCCACAGAGATAAAATTTATTGATATGTTTTTAATAACAAAACAGAAATGTTTTTCAAAAATGGACATCATCTGCTATCGATCAGGTCTACCTCCCATCAAACGCAAAAATTGAAAACTGCATAAATAAGCTTTAGTTTGTCTTACGGAGATAAAATTTGGTAGTAGGTATTTTATAATAAAATTAACATGTTTTTGAAAAATGGGCGTCATAAACCCATGACACGCCTACCTCCCATAAAACCCATAAAATTTAAAACTTCATAAAAAAGTTTATATTTGCCCTACAGTAATAAAATTTGGTTTGTATATATTTTATATCAGAACTAAGATGTTTTAAAAAATTGGGCGTTATCCATCCACGAGCACGGCCACCTCCCACACAACCCACAATACTGAAAACACTTTACAAGCATTAATATGTGAGTCACAGGAATAAAACTTAGTATGTGTACATTTTTCATCAAAATTGCAATGTACACTTCTGATCAAATTAATAGATACACTTAAGAGTTTTTTATGAAACAAAACAGAAATACGTTTTCATTGAAGTAATTAAAAAAACTTACAAACACATTTATTCTATTATAGGAGGTAAATAAACAAACAAAGAATTTCAATGATAATGCTTAAATGAGTATATACATTAAGGCGTAGTGAAATGTATGGGATGAGATTTTTGCTACGAAGCGGGATTGAGAAACTGAAAACTAACAGCATTTTAAGTAATTCGGCCGAAGGATTCTGCTCTCCGATGAATTTCAAACCGCCAAATTTTTAAAAATAGCTTTTGATATAAAAGCGTTTAAGAAATATTGGTCCAAGAGGTTTTTTTGCTCATAAAAGATGAACTATTGTTCTAGATCAATGCTAGATAGTGATAAGAAGTTACCATTAAAACAAAAAAGTGTTTGCAAATTTTTTGCAAAAATTTTTTTTATCCACTATGGCCCAATCCTACGATTTCTGAAAGCAAAAAAACTGATTTTTAAGCTTATTGCTCCAGAACATGAGTACAAATAAAGTGCCGTCATTTCAATGCTTAGAAAGTTTAAATTAATTTAAATACAAACATTTTGATGTATTCATCGATTGTGTGATGTACCTGGTTACTGAGATATATATTTTTGAAGAACAAAAAACGCAATATTTTCCTTTTATTGCGAATTTTAGAATTTAATGTTCGATATTAGAGAAATCGAAAAATGTAACTTTTGATACGCTAACAAATTTGGAATAACGATTGGAAAAAACGACCAGATTACAACAAATTCTGTATCCCGGAAACCAATCTCCAGTCCAACATGTGCTGCGTTACATAACTTAATTTAAGTGATGGGCACAAAAGAGATTTGAGGTGAGTTTGAGTGAGTTACTCATTTATCCAAATTAAGTGGTGCAATGTCCCACTTCAAATTAGGTGTGTCGCGTGTAAAAATAAATTATTAGATGTAAAAGTGTTTGTGAGGTTTTTAAAGCGGCTATGAGGATAATGAGGAAAATGAAGAATGAACACAAATACTATTTAACTAAGTTTTGTTTTTGAAAATAAAATTGAGTAATAAAAAACTTATTCCAGCTAACAAAAATTTAATTTTTTTATTAAGTCGTTGGCCATTGTAATTAACGTATTAGAATTTAAAACGAAAAATTATATTAACATGTCAATAGAAATTCAAAGAAAAAAATCAATAAAAAAGTAATATGAATAATATTACATATTATAATAATATATCATATTATAGTTTAAGAACAACAGTTTTGAAACTTTGCCATCAGTAAGTATTTATTTCTTCTTTCTACAATTACTTGTCTAGACTTCAAAAATAGACGAAGTTAACAACAATGAATTACAATTAAACGAACATTTTCGCCTTTACTCGTTAAGTAGCGACTCGTCTATATTGGTTAGGGCTTCAGCTGTCAAATTGGAGTTGTTTTGTGAAAATTGAAGCCGTACACATTTTTTTTGAGGATATGATAAACACAAAGCTCGTGTATGGGACATTTGAGTTGCCTCTTGTATGAGCTACCCAACACTACTTAATTTGTACTCATGTTCCGGAGCAATAAGCCTAAAAATCAGTATTTTGCTTTCAGAAATCGTGCGGTGGTGCACGATTTAAACGAAAGAATTTGCAAATTGGGTGAAATTTGGGCGAAAAAAAATTTTGCAAAAATTTTTGCAAAAACTTTTTTTTCTAATGGTAACTTCTTATCACTTTCTAGTATATAAATAGAACAATAATTCACCTTTTATGAGCAAAAAACCCTCTTGAACCAATATATTTTAAACCATTCATATCAAAAGCTATTTTTGAAAAGTTGGCGGTTCGAAATTCGTCGGAGAGCTGAATCCTTCGACCATGTTGCTTAAAATGCTGTAAGTTTTCACTTTCTCAATCCCGCTTTATAGAAAAAAATTTCACTACACCTTAATATACATATAAGAACAATTACAAAACTTTTGCTCAAATTTTTACTGCTCAAAATAATAGATACACTTTACGACGCTGTATAAAACTTAAAAAAAAACTTAAAGAAGTTATACTTTTTTTATAATAATTTCATTATTTAATTAATATCCTGTGTATCCACCTCTGTTTTGAATTGTTTTTGCCATTCGATTGGGCATGCTGTTAATAAGGTCCTGACAGGTCTTTATTGGAGTTTCGTACCAAGTTTTTTGGACAAATTCCCACAGTTGCTTCTTATTAGCGAAAGTTTTCAATCGGACTTATATCCGGGGACTGACTTGGCCAGGTGAGCACATTTATTTTACTATCAGCAATGAACTTTTTTACCAGCTTTGAGGTGTGCTTTGGGTCATTATCATCCTGGAAGACCCAACGAAGAGGCATGTTCTCCTCGGCATATGGAAGCATAACGTCTTTCAAGATGCTCTTATATTCTGCTGCTGTCATTTTATGCGACGTTTGGTAAATCGGACCTACACCATGCCAGGAAAAGCATCCCCACACCATAATATTTCCGCCACCATGTTTAACAGTTTTCTTAGTAAAACGGACGTGAAATTCCTTGCCTTTAAGTCGTCTTACATTCCTTTGTGTATCATTTCCAAACAAATTAATTTTGGTTTCATCACTCCATAGTATATTTTACCACTTCTTAGGATTCTCGGGTCCTACCCAGCTGGCGTGATCTTTTGCAAAATTTAACCTCATGCCCACATTTTTTTTTCGCAGCAAAGGTGCCTTTCCAGCAATTCGTCCTGGCAGTTTTGCTTGTTGTAGACGACGTCTAACCGTTGGAGCGCTTATTATGTTGCCCATTTCGGCTGCATATTTTTTGAAGACTTGAATGGTTCCTTTTTTGAGAGCATTACTATGTGGCGATCATCTGCCAGGCTTGTTTTTAACGGTCTACCTCGCGTTTCTTTGTATGGCTTGTTTTTAAAAATGTTTTGTACGAAATGCAATGATCGATTTAATAATCAGCCAATGTCTCGCAGAGATTTTCCATCTTTTCTAAGATTCGATGCCAAGATCTTCTCTTCAGCGGTGCAATGCTTATTTCGACCCATCTCGTTTCCTTAAAAAAGTTTAACAAAATTTGTAATACCAGCTCAAAATACCAATTTAACTTTTGTTGTATCTATTATTTTGATCAAGCAAATTTTTGCACTTTACACAAAAGCTTAGGAAGATAAAAAAAACAGGGATGCACACTCTAAATTCTTCGATCAAAGGCGTTACCAAAACTTACTTAAATGTGAATTTATGGTGAATAAACGCGAAATCTCCAAGGTGTATCTATTAATTTGATCAGGTGTGTATATAATATATGGGCTTCATTCGCCCACGGACTCGACTCATTTCAATATTATTATTGTATTTTAAAAAAGTAGGTTTAGGGTATTTCATAGTCGAGCTAAGCCGACTTTAGACTTTCGTAACTTATTGAATTTAAAGCTGATATATTATTTCGCATTTTTCGAAATATTTTACAATACATTATCTTCCCTGAAGTCAACTTAACATATTATTATACAAAACGGTAACTCGGATTATTAACTAGCATCGTCTTGAAATTATCGCTTTTGCGAATTCGCATGGCGGGCCGTTTGGGCGTTAATTCAGTATACAATTTCGATGATAAGATTTTTTTTATATGTATTACGATTTATGTACGTTTAAATTTATTAATTTTAAATATTATTAATTTTGTTCTTTAACCATTTCTTTATTGTTCAACTAGTCTATGGAAAGGTACGCATCGTACGAGGCTGTGGTTATATTCCGGACGAACGAGATGATCATGAATGTATGAAGCGTCTGGGCACCCATGATGTGCAAGCAACCTACTGCGCATGCACAACCGACCTGTGCAACAACGCCCCCTCGGCAATGTTCCAAAATAGCAACAACTTTATACTGCTCTCCCTCCCATACACATTCACAATAGTTCTTCTATGGATCACATGCAACTACAACAATTTGCAAAGCTCATAAATTACGGAGAAGATGGACGATTCATTTTTCATTAAATAACCGCGCCTGCAATTACGTTAAATATAGAAAAAATCCAAGTCTTTGAAGAAATAAAGGTACTTTAAATTAGAAACGGAGACAAGAGAAAAAAATTGCAGATAAATGATAAAATTAATGCATGTGTTCTTAGTAAATATGCTTTTATGTATATATAGAATACATATACAAAAAGTAGCATATACATATATATAGTTCTATATATATTTTATTAATTAATATATGTAATTATATATGTATAGCTACAAATTTAGAGTTAAGAAAAATAATAATAAAAAGAGTTAAAAAACCGATCAGAAACTGAGCAGGCTTATAAACACAATTTAAATTATTTTAAGTCACACACACACACACACACACTCAAACTCAAAATAAAAATAATTTCATACATCTTGATCTGCCCACAAAAACGATTGAATAAAAGTTGTAGCAAAAAATCTTAAAATTTGTTCAACACCAAACTTTGACTTTTCATCATTCAAATTTCACATCAGTTACTTAATCAATATTGATCTCCTCACTAAGCTTAACCAGAACAGAAGTGTGAATTTCTTCATGTCAAAGAGCGAAATTCACTGCCATCAAAATTAAATTGGCAGTAATACTCATATCTATTAAAAGATTTTTTACATTATTACGAATTCCGGCTATGAACTAACAAATAAAATAAATAATCCTGCAAAAAATGTTCATAAAATTCTAAAGAATCGATTATTTTTGTTTAACTTCGAAAATATTTTAAAAGGCAGAATATTTCAAGTAAAGAGTTTTCAAATGAATAAAAGAAACCAGATTACTTTTTAAGCTTGAAAAATTAATTTCGTACCTCTTGAAAAAAAAACAAAAATGCATCAATCCACTTTGAGCGATCGACAACTATCAGAAAATAATTTGGAAGCATGTAACATTTTTATTCGAACTACCTACTACGATTAAAGAGCGATTCAAGTCCTGCCGAGAACAGATTAAATTCCATAAAAACCTTATAATGGTATGTATTTAATTACTATATCTTTTATTGAATACATTTTATTAAGTCATTTGAAAATAAATTACTCACAGAAACTATCAAAATCTGTCTTAAAATCAAAAGAAAACACAATACCACAGGCTTAACCATGGAACAATTACAAAAAGCTTCTATTCTAAAATAGTCTTCGTTTGCTCTTGTCCTTGTTTGGTTAAAATTACTGCTCAACAAACGGAAATTGGAAGCAAGAAAAATGCAAACAGTTTATGCGTGTGCATGATTTTTGAATAGACTTCTTTGTTGTTGCAGTATGGCCAGAAACAAAAAAAAAAAAAAAAAAACAACATCCATATATATGCAACGGATACTACAACATATATTTTGTTAATTTAAAACATAAATCATAACGATAAAAAGTGACGTTATGTAACCAATAAAAATTAAGAGGAAATCATGTTATGCAAGAATTAACATACAGTGAGTGTCACTTAAAATCGTACACATTAGAAAAAGAGATAACTTGTTACTGAAAAGCTAGTTTAAGGAGACAAAAAATAATAAAAAGTAGTTTTGTGTTTATTTTATTTATAAGCTTATAATTTTAATAGAAAAACATAATATATAAAAAATTTAGTTAAAACAAAAATACATTTCATGTACATAACTTAAAAATTCATCAGTTACTGTACAAATCGTACAGTATGTTGTAATTTGAAAAAAAAGTTAAAAAATAATAAAATTAAGTAATTTAGTACTTAGTTGGTCCATCTTTTTTATCCTCAAGATCTTTCAGTCTTTTTGGCATGGAATTGACTAAGTTTTTGCATGTTTCGACACTTATTTTGCCCCATTCTTCTTCGAGAGCCTTCTTGAGATCAAATTTTTTAGAAATTTTATGTACTCGTATTTGCTTTTCAAGATGATGCCATAGTTGCTCGATGATATTCATGTGCGGTGATTGAGCCGGCGTTTTAATGACTTTTGGACAATTATATAGTGTCCACGTTCTTGCATGCAATGAGCTATGTTTAGGATCGTTGTAGGCATAAAGCTGAAATGTTCTACGGATTCCCATTTTTTCTGCACTTGGAATCAAATTTTCTCTGATGAAACCAAATTACTGACTCCGTGTGATGACATGCAGCCCCATACCATCACGGGCCCACCTCCATGCTTCCCAGTCGGGCGTAAATTAGATACATCCACCTCTTTATTTGGTTTTCTCCATACTGTTTGTTTGCCATCTGATGCAAGAACGTTATATTTTGACTCGTCTGTTAAACTTAGATTGGTTTAGATTGGTACTCTCGAGCAAATTCCAAGCGTTTAGATTTAATTCGCTTATTGATGTATGGCTTGTTGTACTCTTCTGATCATTGAATCACTTACGTCTTTTTGTAAATATATTTTGAGGTCGTTGTTGATTTTTGGAGCCGATATTCGAGGGTTTGCTTTCACTTTTCTAACTATCCACCTTTTGTCGCTGACAATTAGCTTCTTATCGGACCGAGTTTTGGCTTTATTTGCAATTCGATTGTTTTTCTTATATCTTTTTATTACGTACTGAATGGTGCTGCGACTTCTGTGAAGTATTTCTGAAATTTCTCCGTAACTTTTTCCTTTATTGTAGTGATAAATCACCAATTCACACTCCTCGATAGATGTTTGCTTCATGATTTATATTGTCGCAAAAAAATTTCGTAAAACTCTTTGGAAATCTTAAAAAACAATCTAAACAACGATATCTACGACGCGGAATGACAAAAATCAAGCTTTTTGCCGAAATGTAAGCAAACTGATCAGCTGTACGATTTTAAGTGATGCCACTCCTTCACGTGTAGCAGGCTGCTGCCACACTTTGGGAAAAGCATAAAATCCATTGTTATACTTTTCCATCAAATTTTGCATAGAAACTATTTTTGGTTTAGGAATAATTATTTAAATTATCAGCCGGCACCTGCTGTACGATTTTAAGTGACACTGACTGCATAGAAAAGTACATTTGTACGCGCAGTCACAAAACAAAAAACTTAGTATTAAGCATAAAATCGATAATATTAAAATTTCTGTAGAAAGATAAGAAATCTGTAGAAATCTAAGGCGGAGAAAAAAACATTAATTAAATTCCGGCAGCACCCATGCAGCATTCGCAACACAAACACCAACAAAAACAAACAAAAACAATAAAAACAATTTTATAAAAAAGCTTGTAGATAATTAAATAAATACGAATTATTTTTTTAATTTTGAAGTATAAACAAAATTAACGAAAAACAGCCAAACTTATAGCCAGCCATACAGAGATTAACAAATAGGACATAGTCAGAAAAAACCAATAGTCAGAAAAAACTGTGCTGCAAGGAATTGTTTCCTTTTTATAAGTAGTAAACTTTGTTTGGTTTTGTTTCCCAATCTTAGCACTAATACTTATTTGAAGTTTTTTGCAAGCCTTTCATTACATAAGAAGAAAAAGAAAAATGTCGCTCTCTCGAGCTTAAAACTTGCTTAAACTATACTTAAGAAATTTTTGCAAATCGAAAGCACAAGCTTCGTCAAATTTTTTAGATCAAACATTTTTAATTGTTTTGCAAAAATATATACTCGTTTAAATTTTAAATATAAGTGCTAGTGTTTCAAATGGAATGGATAAGGTGTTTTTATAAGCATAGCTTATTTATTTCAAGCGAGTAATGAAGTTTTTTATAGCACAATTGTGTAAACAGCTGTTGTGCTTGAAACCAGCTTGAAGTCGTTTCCGTTATTTTTGAAAAATTCTCTCACTTTACTTGAAATTTTTAAGAAAACTTACATTTTATTTGTTCTTAAGCCCGTATGATACCTCATTTTTTTCCAATTCAATATATTGAAAATGAATTAAGAAGAGTTGAAATATATCGTAAATTCAATTGGTGTGAAAGGATATGCATAAAGTACGAATTGGAGAAAAAAAAGTGGGACGGCTTGCATTTTCAATGCATTGTTATTGACGTTTCTCTCAATTCGTTGCTCGTCAAGTTAATGGTCAAAAATTAACTGTCAACTGTCAATATTTTTCAATGCAATAAGTTGTTGACAAGAAAAAAAAAAACAGCGCCGACTAACAATGATGCTGAACTGTCAAAATTAGCTCTTGGCAATGAGTATGCGTCTATCCCATTCTCGCATATGTATTATTATTGTTTAATACATTTATTGTCTTGCCCACGCGCCATTTGTTTTCTGTAAGAAAAATTGGAAGTATCATACGGGCTTTACCAATATTCAGTTACCAAATACCATTTCTCAACATGTTATAAATTCGCTTTTATTTTTTTTGCCAACCAATATTTCACTTTCCGTTCCTATATTTTTCGATATAAAGTTATACGTTGCCATAATAATTAAGAAGTCTGGATTTATGCCAGACAAAATAATGCATTATAACTTTTATTTGGATGTTTTCTAAGAGTGACTTTTCTTGGAATACAAAAAGGATTCTTCTATATTACTTAACGTCAGGTGAAGCTGAAACTGATCTGACGTTAGTGTGGTGAAAAGCTCATAGAAAAATTTCTTTTTTTTAATTTAGTAATACTTTTGGCGTTTTCACAATGTCCGGTTAAACACTAATCGGAACTTTAGCCAGCGGTTAGCAAAAAAGCATATTCTCAATCTTTGGTTAGAACTTATCTGTCGTTTAAGTTAACGGCTAGTAATAGCCCCGGTTAGCTGTTAATCGAAAGAACAGCTGAGCAGAGTAAATAATTATTATATATTTATTTTAAAAAAAAAGAATAGAATCTACTTTGAGTTTGAACAAAATAGATAAAGGACACATGCAAATAGATATGTATCAGAGAACTACATGAGACCATTCGACATTTTTTGCCACTCGAATAACAATCGTCGTCAGCCCCAATCACGCAAAAAAAAAATGCATGCATACCACTCGAATTCGAAAACAACGACTGCTGCTTAGCACAGTGTGTGACGACTGCAAATCGATACAAAGCAGTGGTCATCAACTTATGTTTTCCCATAGCCCGCGGGCGTCGTGTGATTTGAGCTTTTGCACGCGAAGTAGTATTCGGCTCGCCGTCAACTTACACTGCGTAAAACTTTGTTTTTCTGCTGTGCTTTAAATTTTTAGTCAGTTTGTTTTGAGCGGTCATGCGGTAAGGTTGTCGCTCGATGGTTTGTTAATGAATACAGATATTTTGCAAAGTTTCAGGAAAGATGGTGTTTACAATTGTTATTTGAAGACAATTTTTATTGTGAATAACAATGTATTATATTGTTTTTTCGTCAAACTTCTTAGAACATTATGTTCGTTAACTTTTACCATAACTTTTATCTCTTTTGCTCTTTTCTATGTTTTAAGATCTATTCTATTATTGAACATGATATTTTAATAGAAATAAATAAACACAAAAACAAAACCACAACATTATAATGTAAGTCGAACACGTGACAATATTTGCTTAAACCAAATGCTGCGAGAGCTTTTGAAAACTTCTTATTTCAGCGTAAAGCTCTGCATTCGGAAAGCTCTCTTTGTTGTTGCTTGAACCGTGCGTTGATGACCACTGATACAAAGGCAGCATCCAGACAATGCTGACATTCGAATGATTCGCTGGAAGCTCGAGTGTTTGCTGCTGAACTAGTGCTCGAGTGGAATTTTATTTTTGTTTTCTTGGTTTTTTGCCTGGTGTTTTGTAGTGCGCAGTGTTTTTTTATACTTTCACCAACAATTACAACAAAAAGCCAACACCAACAACAAAAATCACACAACGCCAGCAACTGTGCAAAAGCTAAAATCATGTGTTTGTATTCTAACAATAAAAAGGACAGAAACAACAACACGCATGTTGGCTCGACAAGTTTAAATTACACTGGTTTACAAATAACGAAAAGTTGTTTGTACTTTGAATGCCACTATTCTTTTCTCATGTAAAATCGGTCGCTGATTCCGAAAAAAATTTTTTTTTTTTTCGGTCACTCCGTTTTCGAGATATTGCCCACTGTAGGGTTTTCAACGAAAAAAAAAGTTGGTTCCACTTAATTGCATATATCTCCTGAACCAACAACAGTAATCACACAAATGATATATCAAATAAAAGCTAATAAAATTTCTTACAAACAATGCAAACATCATTTTTTGGTCTAGCTGTTAGTTTTGGCGGAATTAATTCAAATATCGGGGATTTTTTTTATTTTTCAGAAAAATTTCCAAAAAAAACAAAATAGTTGCAAATTTCGTTAAGAAATCAAAATATTTTGTTGCTTTTGATATTTTTTACTAAGAGCCTTTATTTTTCCAAAAAAAATAAGCTATTGTTGTAGAAAATCTATTGAGAAATGAAAAAATTGTGCTTAATGGAACGAAAGCACCCAAGTTATGTTTTTTTTTACAAATTTTATTGTCATATAAATAAATTGGGTTATTGTACTATAATTTTTTATTTTTAATTTTTATTGTTCATAGGAATCAAGTCAAGAGTTTTGTGAAAGAAAAGATAAGAACAAACACGCTACAATAAAAACAGGTAGGCTCACGACTGAGAGTGCAACCGTCGAAACCGTCAAACAAAACGTCTGTATTGCACACTTATGGCTATAAGAAAGAGAGCCTACCTGTTTTTATTATGCCATGTGAATACTTATTTTGTGTTTTTTTGACAGTTTCGGCGGTCGCGCTCTGAGTCGTGGACCTACCTACCTTTATTGTACCTGCAGCACTTTCGACATTCATGCATTATACTACAAAACGTGGCAAACAAAGGGACGCACAATTTGTAACGAAAGGAAAAAATAAGATATACTTCAAAATAAAATGAGTAAAAGACTGCGAGAATTCCAGTGTAAAAACTACCCAGATATTTTCTGCTACGTGTGCGGTGAATTTACTTTCGAAAAGAAACGAGTCAATTTTACGAATTTACTCCAAATGTCATATCTACATTATTTTGGTATTGCGGCTGAGAACATTGGTGAATCATGGACGCTAAGTATTTTGTGTCAATCGTGCAAATTAATATTGTCTGAATGGAGCTCGGGTAAAAAACGATAAATGAAATTCGATGTTCCGATGATCTGGAGACAACCGTTTTGCCACCTAAACGATTGCTATTTTTGTCTGGCCAAAGTGACTGGTGTTGGAAAACACAAACGACTGATATACGCCACTGTCCCGAATGTTTCATTGCCAGTATCTCATTCTGACGATGTTCCATATCCTACTTGTCCCGATTCAACACGTGAAAACAATCGAAAATCCGTAGATTCAGTGGAGTCGGAAGGAACCACAGGTGGTAGTACTATTACAACTGAAAGCACAACTCACCTTTTATCGCAAGCGCAGTTGAATGATTGGATAAGAGATTTGGAACTGTCAAAGGAAAAATCGGAATTGCATGCTTCTCGTATGCAACAATTCAACTTTTTGAGACCCGATGTTAAGGTGACATACTACAGAAATCGTGAAAAACCGTTTGCTATACACTTTACTAAAAATGACAATATCTGCTATTCCTGGCTTATTTAATACCTTCGGTCAGCCGTACAATACAAAAGAGTGGCGTTTGTTTATTGATGGCACCAAAGTGAGCTTGAAGGCGGTATTACTTCATATAGGTAACAAAAAGCCATCGATTCCGATCGCACATGCAGTCAACACAAAGGAAACGTACGACACAGTGGCGAAGCTATTGACATGTATTAAATATGAACAGCACGACTGGAAAATATGTTCTGTAGTGGAATTCCCAAACGCGTTAACGACACTTTTGATTATCGTTAACTGGCTCTTAACTACACTTACTGTTAATTGGTATTCCCAACATCTTTGCTAGCAATGTTTGTCTTTAACTTTGACAGTTCGTTAAAGATGTTTGTAGCAAGCTTAACCACGATTATTTAGGCGCCGTTAACTGATAAACAATAACGTTTAGCAAGTTTTGAGTGAAGTGTTTCTATGTTTAGCTTTATTTTATCTTTTTTTATTAATGTTTTGATATTAAATAAAATTTTGATATTAAAATTCTGTTGTTTAAATCGAAAAATATAAATATAAGCATCATAAAAAATGGCCTTTGAGTATTTGGCAATGGATGCAGCTTTGCTAGACGATGAAGTTTCCATGCGAGACAGCGCGTTAGAGTGGGCTCTTCTGCGAAGAGTGGACAATCCCTTTGATTTACAAGAATCAAAGTTCATAAACTTGTACCGATTGACACCGGAGATAGCACAAAATGTGATGTATTCGATTCGCGAGCAACTCGAAAAAAAGACAGTTACTGCTTTATCAGCCGAGAACCAAGTAAGTAGTTAAAAAATAAATACATTAAATGTTTACTTCAACGATTTATTACTAGGTTCTAGCTGCGCTACGTTTTTATGCGACCGGCTGCTACCAGCGGGCAGTAGGACATCGAAAGCTCATAACAATGAGCCAGTCATCCGTAAGCCGATCAATTCATCGTGTAACAGACGCCATTAATGCACAAATTTTTCGTCCTAATGTGCGCTTTCCTGTAACACACATAGAGCGAGAAGCAGCACGATCGTTGTTTAGGACAGCTCGTGAGCCTTTTGATGGTGCTATTGGTGCAATTGACTGCTCACACGTCTCCATAATTGGGCCAACACAGCACGAAGAGGCATATGTTAACCATCATGGTTACCACTCTATAAATGTCCAAATGGTAAATTAAAACTCGTACTTAAAATATTTAATTGCTTAAGTACTTATTTTTAGATATGTGACCCGAATTTAAAAATTTTGCAAGTCAATGCGAGGTACCCTGGGGCACGCCATGATGCATTCATATGGAACTCGTGCGCTGTTCGCAATGTCGTGCAAAGAGCATTTGACCATGGTGACCGGCAAACTTTTTTAATTGGTACACTTTTAAAAATATTTACTGAATTTGACTTATTAACAATTATTTCCTTACAGGCGATTCTGGCTACCCCCTCGAACCGTGGCTAATGACACCACTTACAAACCAGCCAGAGGGAACACCGAAGTACCGTTACAATGAGGCATTGTGCAAAGCGCGAAATTGCGTGGAGAGGCTTTTCGGTGTTCTTAAGAGTAGGTGGCGCTGCCTCTCAAAGCAAAGAGTACTAATGTACGAACCCGGTTTTGCAGGCAAAATCGTAAACGCATGTGCGGTCCTTCACAACTTAAATCTAAATTCGTCGGTAGAAAATGATGCGATGGATGATTTTTTTCCAAACCTAGAACCGCCAACTGCAGCTATTGATAATAGCTATAATGAAAACGGAAATAGATTGTCAGTTGCAAAACGCATCCAAGACCGCTTGATTGCACACAAATTTACATAAATTTAGTATATTTAAAATAAACAATAAAATAAAAACACAGCACTAAAAATAATTCATTGTTGTTTTTTATTTTTTTAAATTTCTTAAAATATCGTTATAAAAAAAAAATAAATTAATACAAAAACCTTAAAACTATTATAAACTGTTATAAAAAAAAATAAATTAATACAAAAACCTTTAAACTATTCAGGCACTTTTTAAAGTAGGTTTTATTATTATTATAACTATTATTATTATTGTTATAAGAAGCATTAGTATTATTAGTTATTTCTTATCATTATTATTATTAGTTTTATTATTATTAGTTTTATTATTATTACGTTTATTATTATTATTATTATTATTAGTATTGTCATTTGCAGTAGTAGTGTCATTATTGCTATTTTGTTTTTGGTATTCTTATTGTCATTATTATTGCTTTTGCTCTTTTTATTATTATTGTTATTTTAATTGTTATTTTGGTAATTGTTATTGTTGTTATTTTTTTAAAGCTATTTGTTCGAAAGAAGTAGCCAACCTCTCCAAAGCAATGGCTATACGTTGCGCAGCTTCGGCCATCATTTTTGACGCTTCAGCCTGGATCTGTAAGAGAAACATTAAACAAAGTCAATCTTCTTCAACAGATTATATAATTTTACTCACAGTGATCGCTGTTGCCTGGTTTTTTGCTATTGCAGCAAATTGATGCCGCGCCAGGTTCCTTTTCAGTCCTTTTTGCGACTCTTTTCGGGGCACCTCTTGAAGGTTTTACCCGCGTTGCCTCTTCCACTGTGTCGTCCAGCGTCTCCACTGGCCAATTTCCTTCCTCCACGCTGGCAGGTTCACCCGTGTCATCAATTGCACAGACATTTGCAACTGTTGGACACTGCGTTAAAACGTTGCTGTCGCCGGCTTCCAATAATATTTGTAAATGCTGTTTATAAAAAAACAATTAGTGTAATAATGGTAATATAACAATCAAGTTACCTCTTCTTCTGGAAAACTCTCGGGACATAAAGAGCTGCCTTCCGAATAGTTGTGTCCAAGGAGATGCAGTATGCGCATTTCTACTTCGGTGAGCGCAGGAAGAGTTAGCGGGTTTCCACCCGTCTTTGCCATTTCCTTCCTGCGCTCCCTTGCTTTTACTGAAGTTCGGCTTTTTAAGTCGCGCCAAGTCTAAAAAAATTTGTTTAATGTAAGCATTGGTAATCATAGCAATCTTTGAATATAACTTACGACTTGCCATTGAGTTGCGGTCTTTTCTGCTCCTTTCATGTTGTTGAGAAGTGAAGCGAGCTCCTCCCATTTTCGTGCCACTTCCTGCCTGCCATGCATGGTGGCGAACCTTCCTTCTGCCAACCCTTCGTTCATGAAAAAAAAATCCAGCATAATTTTATGCTGTTCTCCTGTTGTCCGGCTGGATCTTTTATTTATTTTTTGCATTTTCAGTGGTCTTGCTTCTTGATTGTGCTTGTTCTTTACAGATTCTTTTTTTATTAGATTTTACTTGTCAAAATGAACAGTGCTGCCATATTTTCGATATATGTTAACGTTGCTTGTGGCTTTCATTGTGAATTCTTTTTTTATTAAAAGTGTCGTTAAGTGACGGTTTGGGAATACGACTAACGTTCTTGCAAACCATGAAAGCTGTTAGTTAAAATTAACGTTATGGTAACGTTAATTTTTTCGGAATTCCGCTACTGATCTCAAAGTCGTTGGTATGCTTTGTGGTTTACAGAGTGGCTACACAAAGTACTGCTGTTTTCTATGCAAGTGGGATAGTTGAGCACGTGAACACCACTATTACAATAAGGACTGGCCAGAAAGAATTGAGTCGAAAGTTGGAGAGAGCAACGTCAAAAACTTTCCACTCGTCAAAAAGGAAAACATAATTCTCCCACCGTTGCACATCAAACTTGGACTTATGAAAAACACTGTCAAGGCGTTAGACAAAGAAAGCGAAGAATCTCGATGACGAGAGCGACGAACATGGGGAAAGATTCCACCAACAGATGAAAGTAATTGAGAATCGGTACCATGGATTTTGGGACAAAGGAATGATGGGCGACGAATAATGTAAATTATTAAAAGAACAATAAAAATTAAGAATATATGATTTTATAACAACAACCTTTCATTCTCATTTTTTTTTTTATGGCAATAAAATAAGTCCAAATGCATAAATTGATAATCACACCATTTGGGTTCTTTCGTTCCATTGAACACAACTTTTTCATTTCTCAATAGATTTTCTTCAACAATAGCTTATTTATTTTGGAAAAATAAAGGCTTTTAGTAAAAAATATCAAAAGTAACAAAATATTTTGATTTCTTAACGAAATTTGCAACTATTTTGTCTTTTTTTGGAAATTTTTGCTGAAAAATAAAAAAAATCCCTGAAATTTGAATTAATTCCGCCAAAACTAACAACTCGACCAGAAAGTGATGTTTGCATTGTTTGTAAGAAATTTTATAAGCTTTTATTTGATATATCATTTGTTTGATTACTGTTGTTGGTTCTGGAGATATATGCAATTAAGTGGAACCAACTTTTTGTTTTCGTTGAAAACCCTACAGTGGGCAATATCTCGAAAACGGAGTGACAGCAACAAAAAAAAAGTTTTTTTTCGGAATTAGCGACCGATTTTACATGAGAAAAGAATAGTGGCATTCAAAGTACATATTGGCTGTAAACCAGTGTTATTGAACACACAAAAAAAAACAACAAGCATCGATCGACAGTTCGCAATTACAACAATAAAACAATAAGAAGTAATAGTGAAGCTGAACACTAAATTCGGCGATTTACAACAATCATGAAAATATCGAAGTTGTTTTAAAAGAGTGAGCGCTGCTGCAGACTGCAGTTAAAATTTTTTCCTTGCTGCGAATAAACATTAAAGCATGAATATTCGTTGCTTTTGGCGAATGTTGCGAATGTTTGGCTTCGTCGGACATTCATGTTTCGCAGTCATTCGTATTCGTCATCTCTCGTACTCTACGGCATTCGTACCACAGCGATTGGTGCATGTCTTTGCGCATTAATTTTAATGCAGTAGGCACATTCGTAGCTCGTATTTTGATGACACATTCAAAATGCCATTTGAATGCACTCAAGTTGTTCTCTGGTGCCAATCATCTCTTACTCAGATGTCGTTTACAGCAAACTTAACTCCAGGTCAAGATGAAACTGGAGCTGGCATTTAATAATGCTGTGTGGTACGTTAATGGTCTAAGAAAATTTGATCACATCAGTCACTTGAGTACTAAAGTTTGAGTAGTACTTATTTGAATGCTAGAAATTGCATATTTTTGCAAAATTTAATTTATTCACGAACGTCTAATTACTTATTTGAGCAACTACAATTCTACAGATCTCATAGAAATTTCAACCTTATAATACCAGTTTATAATTATTTGAATTCCAATATACTATTTTTTGTGAATGCCATCAGATTGTGGAATACGTTGCCTAATAGAATCAAACTTATTCGGAATAAACATATCTTTAAGCATGAAATTCTCAAATTATTTTCTTAAATCTCTTTTCTTATCTCTTTCTATTTAAAATAATATATAATTAGCAACTAAGTCTCACTTTGAATTCATTTGTATTTTATCGTTAAGTAAGATTTAAGTTTCATTATTATTGTCAAAATACCTGTTGTTATCATGTCATAGTTGTGCATTTAAAAGACTCTGTCTTACATGTCGACATTTTTTCCTAAATAAATAAAATAAAAACAGTATCGACCAAAACCGAAGTAGAACGAAGACAATCCAAAAATCGAATAGATGCTTATAGGATTTTTTAAAGTTGGAATTTTTTTGAGATAAAATTGCGTATTAAAATGCATGCTAAGAAAAACTTTAAACGCATATTTCTCGAAATTACTTCTTCAAACTGTGTGACCATTTTCCTCAGAAACCAGACATCAGATCGAGCCGTCGAAGATGTCATTTTTTTGTAATCATGTCTGGCAGGTACAGTTTTATGGAAATTTGACTAAACAATTTCGACGGAAGCAGGGGCAAAACCCCAAAAAGCGATAATTTCAAAAATTTAATTGATAATTTAAAAAATGTTAAAATGAGAGCAATTTTAAAAATTGCCTTTTTCTGTGTTCGAGGCACAACCCCAAGTAACACCGGGTAACATCCGCTAGTATGTAATATAATATTATAACTTTTAGTAATCGGTAATATGTAATAAGTAACATATTACTTTGCAAAGTAATATGTCACAACTCTGCATATTATCAACAATCTCATCAAAAATTTCAAGCTGAAATCTCACGTTTGCCATATTCTAGAATAAACCCAAATTTTCATTTAATTCTTAGCAACTTCCGGAAACAAGAATTGTTTAACAATGATGTTGAAATTGATTTTGAAAAATAATACAAGCACAAACACGTTTCTAATATATTCCGTGGAACTAAGGCAGAGTTTTTTTTATGAGAAGCTATTTGTGTACAGCGTTGCCAGAATGTGAAAAATTTACCAAAACTGGTAAATTTTTTTTTCGATGTGAAAAAGTGAAATTATGTTTCATTTTGGTAAAATTTTGCAGTGAAAACCAAAAACTTTTTTATTCAAATTTTCAAAAAACTTAAATGATGGACTGTTTTATATTACTTTAAAAAATAAATTAAAATTATAGGCATTATCCAGTGTATTGAACTTGTTTGCTGCGGAAAAAACTTATCTAAGAAAAATAGGGCTCAACCTGACCTTTTGAGTTTTAGCAGTTGAAGCTGCTGCATAATTTTCCTCCAATAAAAAACCATGCGCATCATTATTAAGCGATGCCAATTAAAGTATTTTAGTTAGAAATTTTTTATATAACAAACATATCATATTTATATTTTGTATGTTATCGAGAAAAGCTATACGCTTCGATTCTAATTGCAACCATCAACGTTGTTTAATCATAATTTAGCTTTCATCATAATGCAGCATTAACATTAGCGCATAAAATGTTATCGAAAATTCAACTCAATATTTGTTTTTCAAATTCCTCAGCAAGTTACAACAATTTAATCTAATGAAAATGGTTAAAGTTTGTA
This sequence comes from Tetanocera ferruginea, assembly GCA_958299015.1. Taxonomy (NCBI): domain Eukaryota; kingdom Metazoa; phylum Arthropoda; class Insecta; order Diptera; family Sciomyzidae; genus Tetanocera; species Tetanocera ferruginea. Next base: position 858,619 of record OY282645.1, read on the forward strand.
CCATTGCAACACTTAATAATTTAATCAAATTTGTAATTTATAAGGAAGCTCCAGAGTTAAAAAGTCCCGGTTACAAGTCCTGCAGAAAAACAAGATTCAAATTCATTAGACAGTGGCACTGATAAAAGGTATTTAAAATATAAAAACGTGGTAGTACCGAAAACCGTCAAAAGTCATATCTTTGGTAATATCCCAACTAACACATGAACTTCGATAAGGCTAGGAAATTTGAATATTCGACAGTATAAGCTTGAATTGCGCTTGTATTGAGCTTGCAACTAGAAGTTTATTTGTTATCGAAGATATACTTGACTAATAGCTGTTGGAAGTATTTCCGAAGTTTAATAAAGGCTCAATTCAAAGTTTCTAATAAGCTTAACAATGTTTGTTAACGAAAGCTTGGGAACTTTTAATTTTAAAAGAGCTTCGATTAAAAGACCAAACGAAATTGCTGCCTCTAAGTCTGAAAAGATTTCTATAAATCTCTAATAGATGCATTTTCGAAATTACTTTCAATTTTTTATGAGTAGATCTTTACAGCCTTCGAAAATATATGAACCGAAGTTAAAACCTCTCGGACTGAGAAAACAACGTAATCAAAGTTCAAATAATTTATCTTATTCTATTAAACGAGCAATATTTGTATATATATTTGCAATTGCATTCTCGAAAACGGCTCTAACGATTTCGATGAAATTTACAATATAGATGAAGAGGGGGCTGAAAAATCGATCCTGCTAGGTCTCATCTCTGGGAAAAGCTGTTTTTCCGAGTTTTCACGCATTTAATAAATACGTTAATTTTCCTGCCGAATATGTTATGTTAAGTTTGCTGATGTTGGTATAGCGGTGATAGCTCAGAGAATAGAGCTTCTGTCCAATAATATCGAGGTTGTGAGTTCGAATCCCGCCGTTATTTTTATTTTTTAAGCTTCACCAAACAGTGATTTGGTGAATTTGTTATATTTTTCATTTATTTTTTATAGAAACGTTTTTAGTACAATTTTGATGCACCAATTTTTGATATAAAAAGAAATCTTACAAATAGAGTAATTTACATCAAATCTTAAATAAATTTTAAGAAGGAAAATATTTTTGTAGGAGTTTCCTATGCTAGAGTTTCCTACGTTCTGAAAAAAAATCTAATTTGCTCACATCTCAAAAAGTGCACTTTAAGAAACAAATTAAGTTTCCACCAAAATAAAATTATAATGGCCAAATGATATGCTTTTTGAATCTCATTTTTTTCTGATATACATTTCACTTAATCGTTCATATCTTCTATACCGTTTGAGATATTGTTTTAAAATCTGGAGCAAAAATTTTTTTACTAGGTCAAATAATTATTTTGAATATAATAATGGAATCTTGGACCATAAAATTGTAAAAAGCTGAAACAAAATTTGAAGTTTCTTCTTTTTTATTTGCAGTAAGTCCACAAAATTTTAAATGCTTAATAAAAATTCGAAATAAATTAAGATCAAATTTACTCTAAGAATTTTTTTATCTGTCTTTAAACAAAACATTTTTCAATCAGCCGTCTGGGGCTATTTTTTAGAATTGATACGATTAAAAATACTAGACATATTTTTAGTCAAAGCTGTACGTAAATTTAATAAATTGGGAATAAAATTTGAATTATAGTAACTTAGGTTAAAAATTGAATACAAAATAAATAAAAGTGTAATAAAAGCTGTATTTTGCTTACATTTTGTTCATGCTATCGCAAGCAACAGGATGTGACAAAAAATAATGCAATTGTTACATTAAATAATTAATAAAATAAGATTATAATAATATAAAATTAAAAAAAAAATATAATTAAAATCAGGCTGAGGATCGAACCAGGCTTTTTTTGATTCAAAATGTCAGCTCGACAACAGCTTAATCGACTGAGCCAAGGCTGTGCTGCTTTATCTCCAACAATGCATATATCAAATTAACTATAGCAAACCGTGTCGACTTCAACTCCGTTGCAATAAAAAGCCGTCACAATTAACTATAAAATATTTATTTATTAATTAGAAATGGATATAATACTTATTGTTAAAAATAAGATCGTTGTAGAGAACTTGCTGCAACTCGTGTTAAACAATTTGACGAAGTGAATGAATTTTCTGTATCTGTTGCTTACAGCTTGTTGAACGTTATTGCTTTGTTTGTTTAGCTTGCTGAATGTGCTGACTGTGTTGCAGGCAGTGCTGCCACATAACTGAATAGAAAGCGAGATCTATTGGGTAATAGCATACAACGAAATATAATGCCAATAGTTTTTTTCATAAGTGTTAAACCTAATCGGAACACCCTCTTAACTTGGAACACCCTCTTAACATGGAGTAGAGCACCAATGCTGCGAATTCGTTCAAAACAAAATCAACACAAGCAAAAATAACAAAACAAAAACAAAGAAACCCAGTAGACAATGACATCGCTGCTAGCAGGCCTTCCTGTGGATTTTGTAGTACTGCCGCACTCATATACAATTACACTTTCTTTTTTATATGAAGTGGGAAAATTTCGCAGGCCTTCCGCTCCGATAGCTCAAAAGACGCCTGATAGAAGCACTTCTTTAGAATGGCTAAAAGTAGAGGTAAATAAAAAGTGTTGAAAAAATATTTTTTTCTTATACACGTTTTTCTATTAATTTATATATTCTATGATTTTATCTTATCTCCTATGTTTTTTTAAGTTAGATTAATTTCAATCTATAATCTTGATAATGTAAGAAGGGCCATATTTTTGCGTCATATTTTTAAACTGATATATATTCTAACTTTTAACGAAAAAGTTGCCCTGAAGTATATGAAAAGTCAGTCTTTGTAGGGAAAACAAATTTGTTGTGCTGCCTTTTGTGCAGAAAAGGAAGGCCTTCAAGAAGTGCTCATAAGAGCAGCGAGGAACGGATGTGTTTAGTCTTCAAAAGTTGCAGTCAATGCAGGCCTTCGTATGAAGAGCGCTGGTTTAATTGCTTATTGGGAAGCAGCAGACACAACATGCAAGCAGCTAATGATTGATTTTTAACCGACTTCAAAAAGGAGGAGGTTCTCAAGTTGGTTGGTTTCTCTGTTTTTTTTTTTTTTTTCTTATATAAAAATCTAGATTATTCTTCTAAGCTTTTGCTATTTTGTGACTTTAATATAATAGTAACAAAATCCAAAATTAGATATTCGTTTAGCGCAGGATATATCTGATACTTTACTATATATATATATATGATGTTTGAACGATGAGTATTAATGGATGTAGGTATGACCTTAAAAATTTTTTTAAAACGACTCCATACAAACCACGCTGTAAGACGTAATTCTACGTAAAAAAAAACCGAAAATGCATTTTTTGAGATATGAACAGCTTACTTTTTTTTGAAAAAGTAGGCAACTCTAGCAAACAAATTCCAAAAGTATTTTATTTTTTATTAAAAATCGCTTCTCAATTGCTTTCTAACGATACTTCATTTACAAAAATAGGGGTAACAAATGACAGAGATATGATTTATTGAAAATGACTCCATTTTCAAGATTTATACTTTGATCAAAAAATGGCTATCTCCATAACTTTAGAAAAAATTGCGACATAAAAAAATTACTTCTATTCTTGAAAGTGGAAAAGAAAACATGAGGTAAATTTTGGGAAAACAAAAATTTACTTAGGCTTGGAATGGCCGGCATAAGTTAAGCATAAGTAAATTATCGAAATAATTCAGTATTTGTGAAGGGATAAAAAAACCAAAACAAATTTTTTTAGTTGAAAAACGAAGTTATCATAAAATAAAAATGAATTTCAAGTTTATTGAAAAATATGATCTTATATGTTGTTTCTAAGATAAAGTTGGCATTTCCAATACATTAAAAACCGTAAAACATTTGAATATACGGTAGGAATCTGAGCGGAGCTCGGTCGCCCAGGTACTAAATATTTTAACAGTGTACACATAATATGAATTTGTCGCCTGCGCTGCCAGCATTCGTGTTGTTACGCGCTTGGGCACTGTCAGCATGCGTGTTGTTGTTAGTATGTCCATTTGATGTTTTGCTTGGGTGCTGCCAGCATTTGTGTTGTTGTTTTTAACATGCTCCACTCTTTCCACTATTTACAAAAACTTCATTGAAGGATTCGTGTTGCTGTTTCATGAGTTCAAATTATATGAACTTTTGCGCTGGCGCGGATGTTGGTTGTTTACGCGTTGTTGATTTTATGTATTTTTGTTGTTGGAAAAAACCAGTGTGCCACGAATCCAAAAAAAATTTGTTTTTGTTGTTGGCTTTTTGTTGTAGCACTCTTCAAATAATTTTTCTGGGCATCACTGCCCTAAAGTATTAGTCAAAAAAGTGTCATGGCCTTGAAAAAATCTATTAAAACAACCCCATACAAACCGCGCTGTAAGACGTATTCTACGTCAAAAAGAAGCCAACGAATTTGAGACTAGGGTTGTTCGATGTTCAAAAACCATCGTTGATGGCATCGACGATGATATCGAAAGCTCAACATCGATTCTCGAAGTTTATCGAACAAAAAGACGTAAGACGTATTCTACGTCAAAAAGAAGCCAACGAATTTGAGATAGGGTTGTTCGATGTTCAAAAACCATCGTTGATGGCATCGACGATGATATCGAAAGCTCAACATCGATTCTCGATGTTTATCGAACAAAAACCATTGATGTTTGTCATCATCATCATCAATACAGAAAACAATGTAGAATCATAGAATTTAGTTAGTACATGATCAGTGTGGAGTTTGGAGCTTCGGAGACGTATAATTTGAACCCAAATACTGGGTAGATATTTTGCCCTGATAAGAATTAACGGCGAAAAAATTTATTTTTTCAAATCAAAAGCTCTAGACGACAAACTAATTTCAAGTTATGACGTCATGACTTCAAAATACTTTTAGATTTAATACCTTCTCGAGTACGGTTTCCTTAATGCGTGTCGTAAAAATTTTCTCCCACCTGAAATAATGAATCGTCATATACATATAAAAAACATTTTGTAAAATCACATAATAACAATATTCCAAACATTCATAGGACCTTCTTTCAGAATAACCAACGGATTTTTGAGAACATTTTAAAATTTTGTGAAATGCTTTGAGAAAGTTTTCATAAAAAATTAAAATATCGATTACATGTTCACGATATCGATGTAACGATGTTTGGCATATTGCACATATTGCAATATCGATGTTAAAACATCGATTTTTTGTCTCTTAATATCGATGAACATCGAAAATTGATTGTCATCGAACATCCCTACTTGAGACCCTCCTTCTGTTTCAAGTCGGTTTACAAATATCTCCAACTGTTCAGAAAGAGTTGATACAAAATTAACCCTCTGGTATAACAACGGGCCTAATTGGTCTATGTGTGTCTCATAAGATACAGATGCGTCAGCTTCAATGGCTCAATTGCGAATGACAAATGAAATGAAATAAAATAACTGATTTTTCTGATTTACAATTTATTTGGTACTCTTCTTCTTTACAAAACACACGAGAGAATATTACAAAAGCGTTGAGTTCTTTTTCTGTAGTGCAATTTCAACAAAATCTTCGCTATCGTCGCTTTCCTCTGCTTCATTTCTCCAAAGCAGCGACGTTTTATCATCACTTGCTCCGTTGATCCTTGCCAGTTTTTGTTTTCCTGTTTTTTGTTGTTTTGTTTGGAGACTGGTTACACACTCTACTCTATTCAGAAGAATCAAGCTACTGCTTGATGTAGCTTTGAACTTAGCGCCAAGGGCAGATGTGACTTCAATTGGTTGATCGACTGTAGTGTCAGTCACTTCTTCGGACTTGTGAGAAAGCTTTCTTTTTGCGTATATAGTAAGAAGTTTACCTTCGTAGCGATACCAAAGTGTCCCCAACAGCACTGCAAATAGCAGGATGATAAGCAATAATTTAAATACTTTGGCACCATATTGTGTTTGGCGTCGATCTAGTATTATTGCTGCGCCAAATTTTTTTCGATCAATTATCCAAGTGGTGGGTTGTTTTGGATCCGTGTTATCTTTGCTAATTTTTTCAGTGGTAGTTGTCGATGTCATTGTTCTTGGCTGTGTGATGGATGTTATTGGAAAAGCTAAAGTAGTTGATTGGCTTATAGCGATTGAAGTTGTAGCTATTTTTGGAGTTGAGTTTTGCGTTGTTGTTGTTTTTGTTGGTTCTTGTGTTGCTGTCACTGTTTTTGTTGAAGTAGTGATGGAAGATGTAGTCGTTGGTTTTCCAGTGGTTGTTGTTTGTATTTTAGTGCTTGGCTTTGGAGACGTTATTGTAGTAGTTGTAGTTGGTGAAAAGACCACAGCTCCTGTCATCACATTTTCCTTGAGTTCCATTTGAGTTGTTTCTGCCAAGATCATTTTTTCTGTTATTTCTTCATTGTTTTGATTAGTGTTAAAAGTAGTTTCAGCGAATATATCTAGAAGAAAAATAATAAGAATTATTATTTTTAGATACAACTCATACAAATACATCTCATACAAATAATTATTTGTGCAAAACTATTCCTTTCATTTTTTTAAATATTGAAAACAGTGACGAATTTTTGTTTATAAAAAAAAAAACAAATTGGCCATTTCAGCCCTTGAAAGGACTTTGACCGAGCTTCTTATGGTCAATTGTGTTGTGTGTGTTATTAAATGTTTGCACACAATTGACCGAGAACTGGACCTACATGTTTTATGCCGACTCCGAACGGCTAAAGTTCATGTTCTCAAGAAGCTTTACATGGCATTATTTACTCTCTGAAGTTTGCCATTGTCTGCAGAGAGGTGGTTTTTTTATTGAAAAACTTTTTCGCCGCGGCTGGGGATCGAACCCGGGCTCCGAGCATGCTAATCCACACACTTAACCTGCATGCCACGGTCTCCACTGTGGAATTTTTGTTTATGCCATTTGTTTTTGATATTTGTTGTTGTTGTTTAACAAGTATTTAACAAGGAGATCATACTTCGTTTAATGTACTGATTTTTAAAACACGTGTCAGCACGATGGGTGATTGATAGTAAATAATTCTATGTGAATACTGCACTCGGTTGGTTCTTGGCAGAGAAAAAAGGTGTGAAACACAATATGAGGATATTTTCTTTACAATAAAATATATTTAAAATTATTTTTGTTGTTAACATAATAAAAATGCCTCGATGAAAAAGTCTTTCTTAAAAAGATCAAGAAATAATAATTGGAACGAGGGAAAAATGGGCTAAAAGAAATAACTGAAAAAGTAAACCATCATAAAAATAATATTAAAAAATTTTTACAATGTCCGAGGACAATTCAGCGCAGTGGAATAATATCAAGCGTCAACGCTCGATGCAAAAGAAGACTTTAACACCTGACGTTGACTGATGAAACGAGTAGTGGTGAACTGAAAAACAGGAAAATTAACCTTTAAACAGTCAGGACAAGGATAGTACAAATACTGTATGAAAATTCGAAACTTGTAAATACTTAAATATTACTGAAAATGGGCATATCCGTGGGTGGATGAAGCCCATATTTAATATCCATTTAAATATTGATGAAAAATTTACACATACATACCAAGATTTAGTCATGTAGCTCAAAGTAAATGCCTTTATTGTGCCTTCGCTATGGGAGGTGGGCGTGTTCATGGACGGATAACTCCCAATTTTTGAACAAACCTTAGTTTTGATATAAAATACATACATTAGGCTGGGTCGATTTTTAAACTGATGTTGCCTGGGCGACTTTCGGTTCGGGCATGAAAAGTTATTAAAAAAAAGGTACTGGGAGTACACTTTACCCCATCGCACCCTCAATTTTGTGAATTTTTTCTATAGGAATTTTTTTCAAAATTGTTTTTTTTTAAACGTGCACAGCTAGGTCAAAACTAACTCCAGATATGAAATCCTCATACCCGATTCAATCAAAAAATGGTCTAACATGTATACGTTGTGATACAAAAATTTACCGTAACAAATTCCTAAAGAAAAAATTTCACTAAATTCAAAGTATATTCTTATCGTTGGTGCGTATGTTAGTACGTTAGTTAAAATGTTAGTCACAAACGGTTAAAATTAAACATTAAATTAGAAGTACAAAACTCAAAGATTACAAAAAAACAAAATATAAAATTAAAAAAATACAATGCAAATGATAATAAATAAGCAGTAATAGAAGCAGTGATAATTTAAAGTAAACCAAAAAGTTAGCTATAATATTGAAATAATGAAAAAGGCCAGGCATAACATAACTATGTTGATAAATGTTCAAATAATTGAACTTTAAATGGCTTTGCGTTGCTCATTATCTTTATTTTTTTTGGCAATTTTTTGGCAAAGCCATATCGAATTGACGAAAAACTGGCGTTCTGACAAAAGCATAGAGTGTTGAAGTGTTATTGTGTCGTTATTACGATTGGATCGAGTAAATTTTAGTTTAATTATTACTATAACATAATTCCGTAAAATGTGAGTGCGGAACGCTTGATTTGTTTGAAAAATTTCATAGTATTTTTAAAATACTAAATTTTGCTGTTTGGGTAATGCAAAAGTCAGAACATATTAAGTACTATGTTTTATTGTTTTGGCCCATGCGAGCAAATGTTTCATGCGTCTTGTGCTAGCATTTCCAATTCGTGTGTACATGATTTACTTTCGGTACACTCGGGACTTCGTTGGTACTGCCCTACGTGCAGGGCCGTTTCCCCAGCAGAATAATATTCAAAAATTAAGCTTTTCGGGGAAAGCCTTAACTTGCTTAATAATAATTTTAAATTCATTTTGAATTCGTTAAGCGAATTAAGTGCCGACTACTGCAGCAATATGACGGAACAAATTTCTTCGCCAATTAGTGACATTCTAAAACTCTTGTCTCAGTAAAACAATCCTCAAGCGATGTTCCTGATGGGGGCTTAGCACAAAAACAGAGTAATAACTCTAAAAATAAGAAGAAAAATAATAAGCGCAAACGTGCCAACCAAAGTGGGTCTTTTAGTCCTCAGGCTAAGCGGCTTTCAGTTCCCACTTCCTCGTCACAGGCCTCCAATATTCATACGAATGATATTGATAATATAATTATTGTATCTCAGTTGAATATTCCTTTACCTGAAGCTTGAATTACTTCTGCAGCTAATGAAAATGCTGTATCGGAAACTTCAGTAGAAAATTCAAGCGATAACTTGTCAACTCAAGCTATTGCTGTTCAACCTCTACCTGAGTTAATTACTCTAAAGGCAGTTTCGGGGACTAAGAACATTTTTATCTCTAGATTAAAACCCGACACATCAACTAACAATATTTTGACGTTTGTCGAACAGTGTAATTTATTATTATTATTATTATTATTATTATTATTATTAAGCATATAATGTTGGCAAATAAGAGTCAAGTCTCTTTTAATAGCCCAGAAAAAATATAAAATACGTTAAGCGAGAATATAACAACCATTAAGATACAAATTTAAAGTAATATACATTAATAACACTTAATAAATAAAATTGAAAAAACACAACAGAGTACATAATGAAAATAAATAACAACCATTTATAATTTAAAAAGGAAATTTAAACAACATTCATATAAAATTAAAAGTAATTAATATTTAAATTAAAACATAACTTTGTGCATCCTTAAAATAAACAACTGAGAAAATAATATATAGATCGGATCAGAGAAGACTAGGAGAGAAAGAGATAGTTAAGTCAGTAGTTAAGAGAAGTATTTGAAAATTAAATGCTTAAAGGTCCTATTGTTCGGAATACTTTTGATGCTGAGTGGAAGTGAGTTCCACAATCGGATCGCACTTACGAAAAACAGTCTACTGGAATTAATATAGTTGTATCTTGGGACCAAAATGTTCCTACTTCTACTTGACCTGCAGAACTGAAGTTTATCAAAGAGATATCGAGGGGATCGCGAGTTGATAATTTTGTGCAGGAAAATACAGTTTCTTGCCTTAAGGTATCTGAACAAGCCAATGCCCAAAATTTGGTTGCAATAAAGCGAGACATGGTCAAATCTTTTCAAATCGTAAATATAACGGGCGGCGTTATTGAATGCAACTAACAGCTTGTGGGAAGACCTCGAATCTAGCTGGCTATAAACAACTTCTGAGTACGTTATAATTGGAAGCAGCAATTGTAGTACCAACTTTCTCTTAGTATTTATTGGCATGAATGAAGCAGTCATACGGAGATTTCGTAATACATAATAAACTTTACTTACACAGGAGTTAATGTGGTCCTCACAGGACAGAGATGAATTAACAATGTATCCAAGATTGGTTACTTTATTGACTGTTTTCAGCTCAATGTCGTTTAGTAGCACAGGTGGGAAATCAGTGTCCTGGAGGGGTGTTTTTGAGATTGGCAGTATAAATGATTTAAGGGGGTTTAATTTCAGCATATTGGTTCTGGCCCACTCTGCAACTGTTTTAAGATCCTCATTCATTTTAACAAATAAATCATCAACGAGTCCAATAGGCCTGGATAAGTATAGTTGGAGGTCATCAGCGTATGCATGCATGGTGACATATTTACACCTATTGAATATGTCGTTAATAAACATAGTAAACAGAAGTGGGCCAAGAACAGAGCCTTGTGGAACTCCACTCGTGGTCATTCTAAACACAGAAAGATTGTTACCCACCTTAACTCTTTGAGACCTGCCAACAAGATAACTTTGAATAAAACGAACCGCACAGTTAGAGAAACCAAAATAGAACTTGAGTTTTTTGCAGAGTAATGCGTGGTTCACTGTGTCGAATGCCTTAGAGAAGTCCAGTAAGCACAGCAATGTCAAATGTCGCATATCGTAAGGCACTCTTATATCGTCCATTATTTTAACTAGCGCAGTCGAACAGCTGTACCCTGGTCTAAACCCAGACTGAAAGTCGGACATGAGGTTGAATAAACTAATGTGGCTATTGATTTGCTCAGCTACGAGGCACTCACACACCTTCGACACAGAGGACAACAAACTTATAGGTCGAAAATCACAGGGTTCACTAGCATGCTTTTTTTTTGCAATGGGAATAATGGTAGCCACTTTCCAGATCTCAGGGTAACTAGCGGTAGTGAAGCAGTGGTTTATTATATGCGCAAGTGGGCTAAGCACATGTGGTAGAACAAGTTTAAGAAATCTAATAGACATTCCGTCTTCACCGATAGCATTTGATTTAATTTTTTTTATACACCGTGCTACATCAAATTCGCTTACTGCTTCAAAGTAAAATTCATTCTGAAGAGCTGAGATGCTTTCGTCAAAATAGGGTGAGAAAGTCATATCATGTACAGAGCTTGCTACAAAATAATCATTAAGGGAATTAGCATCAATCTGACATGCTTCAGACTCATTTTTGCATATTCCAATACCTTTGAGATTTTGCCAAAGCTGTTTCGATGGTAAAGTTGGACTTAATTTGGATATATAATATTGTTTTTTAGAAAGTCTGACGGCACGAGTGGCTTCATTTCTGGCCTTTTTATACAGCTCCCAGTTAAGTGCAGTGCTATAGCGTTTCCATTGGTTGTAAGCTTTATTGCGGTTTTTTAGAGCTAGTTTCACTGAATGTGTAAACCAAGGACAAGTACTATTGGTAACCCGACGGGTACATAGTGGAACGTGAGTATTAAAAAGATTAGTCATGGTATCAGTAAAAAAAGCTAATTTGTCATTGACTGACGTAAGGAACCAACAATCAGTCCAATTTATGACAGACAAATCATTTATAAGCGAGGCATGGTCTATAGCTTTAAAGTTGCGGTATGTAAAAAAAGTTTCGGAGGGAGTAGGTGATATGTCAACGTTTAATATACAAAATATTAGATCATGGTCAGATAGAAAAGAGATTTGATCAAAAAGCAAAATAGATGATGCATCAGAAATAGCAAAAATATCTAACAAACTAGGGCAAGCGTTATTTGAAAACCTCGTTGGCATTACAGTGTTCACAACATGTAGTCCTACTTCAGTAAGTTTGTCCATGAAATTCCGAGTAAGGTTATCGTTGTTTAAAATATTTAAATTGAAATCACCACATAGAACTAAATGCTGGAAATCTATAACGTAGTTAGATATGGAAGAGAAGACGGGTTCCAAACTGCAATTACGACTTGGATTATAAATACAAGAAAGAAAAATTTTTGTTACGCTACTGTATATTTCAATATTTAAAAATTCGACCTCGGATCCATTAGACTTACTTAAGAATTTGACATTGAGATATTCTTTACAGTATATCGCGACCCCTCCACCTCTTCTATTTGTTCTATCATGACGGAAAAGTTTAAAGTTAGGTAATTTGAAGTAAGAATCACTTACGTCCTCATTAAACCAGGTTTCCGTGACGCATACGACATCAACAGAAGAATCTGCAAAAACATATTTAATACAGTCCAACTTAAAATCATTAAGACTTCGTGCATTAAAGTGAACGATTTTGAGACCTGGGTGTTGTTTACTCATAATTTCAATTACAGTTTTATGATTTTCGTAAGCGTTACGATCAGAGCCATCAACACTAGTCATATAAGATAATATAATTTAGAATAGTGACCTAAAGCATTTAAGATAAAGATATATGCAGAGTTAGAAAAGAAAAGGTGATAGTGCGAAAATAAATACAAAGAAGGGAAGTTTACAGTAAGAAACATTTGAAATAAAAAACAAATAAATATGCAATATTTAAAAATATATAATGATGCACCAAAAATCCAATCAAACATAGTCAGCAGCGCCATCAGATAAAGATTGTAGCTCAGTAAGGTTGGAAATCTTAATACCTTCATCACCCTTTTGTAGTCTGACATAAACACATCCACGGTAACTAAAGGCATTATAAATTTTCTTGGTTCGTTTGAAGGCGATAGCAGCATGCAGAAGTTTTCTGGTTCCGGCATCAAGACTCTCATGTATAAATACGTTGTTGTCTGATTCGAGCCCGGCATCTCTTAGATTTACGGGTTTTTTTGCCCGTCTACGGTAATCACCAAAGGCTTTAAGGACACGGTTTCGGTCAAAAGACGTATAATATTTGATGATGACGATGCTGCTGTTATTAGACCTTGGCTTGACTCGAAAGATGTCTTTTAGTTGGGGTGAGAGGAAATCTAAAGATCTGCAGATAAGATTAAAGATACTTCGAAGATTTTCGCCCTCAGAGAATGGCACTCCAAAAAGCACAGCATCTGTAGAATAATCTATGCAGTTAGTGGTGTTGTTGTTGTTGCCGTTGCTGTTGGTTGAGTTGCTGGTATTAATTTTAATGAGCTCTTCTGTCAACTCTTCACATCGAGAGCTGAGAGCATTAACTTTAGACTCCAGAAATAATATTTTAGAGTCGTACTCAACAAATTTGTCGCCAATAGTTGACAATTCACTATCGAGCTTTTTAAGTTTTGCCGAGATATCAGTTGAGAGGCTATTGAGAAGGTTGTCCGAGTGTAGTTTTAACCGCTGCTCTAATTGCTGAAGTTCTTCTCGTCTACTCAATTTCATGCGTTCTTCTAACTCAAAGAGTTGAACACCGAGTGAGCTGCTGCTATGCTGTTTAGGCGTTGCTTCAGTTTTGTTAGTGGTACGTGAAACAACCTGCTCTCGCTGTAGGCGCGTTTGCATGGGAGACGGCGACATCTGCTCAGAAAATGCGGAAAGAGAGATGGCGAGAATAGGTGCTGCAGTTATTTGAGTGCAATTTGAGCAGAAGAAACGTAGTAGCAAGAAGACAACTACCGCTTTGTTACCACGATCAGTGGTCGAAGAAAACGAAACGCAGCACAAACACAATAATTTTGTTTTTATTTTCGTCTCTATAAGTGATATTTTTATCGTGGTTTTTGTATGTGTTTTTTTTTTTTTTTTTTTTTTTTTTTTTTTTTATTAGTTAGTTATTTTATATGTAGGTACATATATTCTTGTGCATTTAAAGATTTTTAATTATAGAATATATGTAAGCTTAATTTTAGTTCACTGTGCACAAGTAATGAATGTTATTGTTTTTGGTTTAGCTAGCACGAGAAAAAATGCTATGATATTTTGAATTTTTGAGAGTAATTATTAAACTTGTTAGGAGCACACAAAATACACGTCTTTTCGCTACGAAGTTATATAACTCTTTCCCCAAAATGCTATTCGTTCATGTAAAAAACTAGGAGGTTGAATAACATCGCCCCTCAGACCCAAAAAAACTAAATAGGTTATCCTTTTACTATCAAAATGTAAGGGGATTGCGTTCTAAAACGCGGGACATATTTCTGTCGACTCAGAATTGTTCCGAAGATATTATCGCGTTTACTGAAACGTGGTTGAATGAAGACATTACTGACTTGGAGTTGTTTGACAATAGTTTCCAAGTATTTAGAAAGGACAGACACTCCAGCAATATTCCTTCTGTTGGGGGTGGTGTTCTTATAGCTGTAAGGAACTGTTTTGTCCTTTGTTGATATTCCCTGCGCCTCTAATATTGAGCTAATATGCGTAAAGGTTGTACATTGTAGCTCAAATGTATACATACTTAATGCATATGTTCCACCAAACAGTAGTGCAGAGGTCTATACAAGTCTGGCAGATTGTCTAGACTTTATTCTTAATATTCTTGACGTTAATGACGACATTTTATTGTTGGGCGATTATAATCTGCCTAACTTAAAATGGCATTCTTCTGACGATGATACATTTTTTTGTGCATCTAATGCAGGCATGCGCAAAAGGCCGCCCATGGGCGGATAGCTTTCACATGCATACGACAGCTTTCAGTCAAAAAAGATTTGCAGTCGAGACTCGCACTGTTACACTGAATATTTATTCACATTCGTGCTATCACAGCACACGATCAGTCGCTGTTTGAACTTCATGCTGTGAGGATGCGGTCACTTGCGGTCACTTGCTCCTGCGTTGCCTTATAAAAAACGACAAACTACCATTAATACGCATGAATATGCATTTGTTTATTGTATTTGTTTGTCTGTAATAATTTTTTTGTTTTTAAAAAATAGGGATTTAATTAATTTGTAGAATTTAACTTAATTTTTAAACGAAGCTTGTAGTATTGAATATGTCAACGCAGTAGCAAGCGACCGCAACCTTTAAGCATGAAGTTCAAACAGCGACTGAACATATGTTGTGATTGTAACAATGAACTAACTCGTGCTTTTCGTTCAGTGCTAACTTGAAAAACAAAAGCTTTGCAATACAAACACGGAACTTTGTATGTATTAGTTTGCGCACCCCTGATCTAATTCGAAGACTCTCGGAGAGCATATATTCTTTGATAGTATATGTTCTGACTTACAACAAGTGAGTTGTATTTATAATAGTCTCGAAAGACTTCTTGACCTGGTCTTAACTACGGACAGTAATAATGTCATTGTTAAGAGGGCCTTCCATGCTCTTACTACTATTGATGTATATCATCCACCATTGAGTATTTGGTATAGATCGGATAGAGAGAATTCGAGTTCAATGGACAAGGTTTATGAATTCAATTTTAAAAAAGCTGATTTTTTTAAGTTGAATCAATTACTTAATAGTAAATTTAACGTAATTTTAGAATATATAAATGGACATAATCTTAATTAATCCATTTACTTTTTTATTTGGAACTCTTTGCTGTAATTTCTCAGTCCGTACCATATAGCCTCCAATTTGCGAAAAACTCGGCGTACCCTTGGTACACAAAGGAATTAAAAACACTTCGCAATAAGGAATAGGGCTTGGAAGAGATATGTCTGTAGTTTGGGCTCAAGTGACCTAGAAACCTACAAACGTTTGTTTCTGGAATTTCAGAATCTCTCAGCTGTATTTTATAATGAATATTTAGACAATATTAAGCTGAGAATATTGTCTGATTCAAAGAGATTTTGGGGGTTCATAAATACTAAGAAAAAATCTGATGGATTTCCTTCTTCCTTCAAAACTCTTGATGGATTTACGGACGATCCATCTATAATTTGTGGCCTTTTTGCCAATCTCTTCAAGGAATCTTTTTGTTCAGATTTTTTTAATCCTGATGAAGGGTATTTTGACTATATGAACTCTTCACCCAGGGTCTCTTTGGAGTATATATCCTTCACCTCTGAGGATATTTTAAAGTATATTGGGACATTCGATGAAGATTTTGGCGCTGGACCCGATGGAATTCCTGCCGCATTGCTAACTCAATGCGGTTCCGTTTTATGTCAACCACTTTCTTTATTATTTAACAAATCAATATCAGAAAGTTATTTTCCAGTTTTTTGGAAAAAATCATTTATAAGTCCTATATATAAAAAAGGTTGCAAGAATGACGTTATCAATTATAGGCCCATCGCTAAGCTTTCGTCGATTCCCAAACTTTTTGAGCGAATTGTGTACGATCGTGTAAAGGATCATTGTGGAGAAGTCATAACAACTCGTCAGCATGCTTTTGTTAATGGCAGATACACTGTGTCCACCCTTCTCGATTTTACATCTTTCTGCCTTAATACAATTAAATCAGGTTACCAGGTCGACTGCATTTACACTGACTTTAGTAAAGCGTTTGATAAATTACATAATTTAATTTTATTTAAACTCATGTTATTGGGATTTCCACAATATTTTGTCAGCTGGATTAAATCGTATTTGACAGAACGATTCAAATACGATTCCGAGGAGTTCTGTCTCCTGAATTTGTTGCGGAATCATTTGTTCCTCAAGGCAGTCACTTAGGTCCACTTCTGTTTATTTTAGCCATTAATGATGTTACCCACATTATTAAACACTCTCACCTGTTAATTTATGCAGATGATATGAAAATATACAGAACAATAAATACTAAAGACGACTCCAACCTACTCCAGGCTGACCTGAAATCTTTTTAAGTTTGGTGCTTTAAAAATAATATGTTTCTTAATCCTATTAAATGCCAAACTATGACCTTTTCGCGCAAAAGGAATAATTTAATGTTTGACTACTATATTAAAGATACTGCTTTAAGTCGTGTTGAGGCCGTCAAAGACCTTGGTATATGCATGGATTTTAAGCTATCGTTCAACAATCATATTGATTAGATTTGTAAAAAAGCATCTTCAATGCTTGGATTTATAAAACGCTGGGCCAAAGAATTCAATAGCATGATTACAACCACAACTTTGTATTATGCAATAGTGCGCCCTCACTTGGAGTACGCAAGTCAAGTTTGGTCCCCAAATTATAGTGTGCATGTTGAACGTATGGAGAGAATCCAAAAACGTTTTGTTCGGTTTGCTCTTATGGGCTTAGGTGGGATTGATTTTTTGAACCTTCCTCCTTACGAGGATCGTTTAAAACTTTTAAAAATGCAATCTTTAAGTGAACGAAGGGAGTCTGCGAATATCGTCTATTTACACCAACTCATAACCGGTGTATTCGATTGGTGATTGAATATTTGAAACTAACAATTGTTATTTGGACCATTTAAAATCGAATATGTGACGATCGCTGTTTTATAATTCAACATAAAGAAAATTCATATTTTATGTTTTTCCATTATAAAAACCGGGCCCGTCATTTTTGACAGGAAAGAACTAGTATACATATAAAATGGTTCTTTTGTATAAATTACTTTATGAAACATTAATAGAGTTCGAAAATTCAGTAAGTTATCAAGAGACAATGAATAAATTTGAGATGCATATCTTGAAACATGATTTGAGCGACGCAGTCCATAAACATATCGTGCTATGCTATTGAAGGCTACATTAAGTCTTTGTCACTGAGTCACAATTTGAAAAAATTTCGCACCCGTATACTAAGGGAAAAAGTTATGTAGTCAGTACAGAGACAGCTATGTAAAATCTATGCACTTCAACTTGTATGAGAACGCAACAAGAGCAGTATTTACTGAGTAAATGGAGCGTGTACTGACTACATATCAATTTATTCACTTTTTATAAAAACTTTTTAACAAAAAAAAAAACCTACTTCAAAATCACTAGAAAGTATAAAAACTTTTTAACAAAAAAAAAAACCTACTTCAAAATCACTAGAAAGTAAAAAATAATTTTAAATTACTTTTACTATTTATTTCTTGGTCAAATTTGTATTTTTATAATAAATATATTTATTTTTTTATGATAATAAAAGCTTCTAGTCAGCGCTAATCATTGACGTAAAATCATGTTTTTTTCGCCATCACTGCTCTATTTAAGACTTTTTTATTTGTAAATATCCTGCTTGGGTGACGCTGTATAATTTGTAATCTTAATTTTTCTTAAATCTTAATTAAAATGCTATATGTGTGTTGCAGCTGCACAAAAAATCTGATTATATTAGCGCCGACTTCGAAGCTCTTATTATCATAAAAAAATAAATATATTTATTATAAAAATACAAATTTGACCAAGAAATAAATAGTAAAAGTAATTTAAAATTATTTTTTACTTTCTAGTGATTTTGAAGTAGGTTTTTTTTTTTGTTAAAAAGTTTTTATTTCTTTCTTTTTAGAGAAAATGATATATATTAAAAAAGTGTATTAATTAATTAAACACCAATTATTTATGCTCATAATATGGAAAATGCTTTTCTGTCGTTTCTTATTCTGGTCTTTGTCAGTATGTTTATCAGTACCTACTCTTGTATTTTTATCACTACCCCAATGTCAATATTGACTGAAATATAGTGTGTTTATAATATTGACACGCCTCTTTGTCGAGAATATCACACTCTTTGTCATAGTGTTTTCAATAGTTCTACCCATTCTAACAATGAATTTTACCACCCTTAAGTCAATATGATACAGTATTTTACACACTGCCTTACACAATCCCTTAGTCGAATAACGCCCAATTCTTCGGTAGTAATTTGTTATAATTGTGCCTACGTCTGTACTTTTTCAGTTAGTAGTGTCAGTATTCGATTTAGTGTTTTCTAATATTGCCACACCCCTTTGTTGAATGACGCCCACTTTATTCACAATAACTTGTAATAAGTGTGCCTACCTCTATACTAAATATCAGTACTCTAGCGTCAATATTATTCGCGATACAGTGTATTTTATATATTGCCACACCCCTTTGTCAAACAAGGTCCACTGTATTGAAATTAATTGTTTTATAACTCTGCCTACCCCTGTAGTTAACTTTAGTACTCTAGTGTCAATATTATTCGAGATACAGAGTTTTTCTAATATTGCCACACCTCTTTGTCGACTAACGCCCACTTAATTGACTGTTATTTTTTACCTACCCTTGCATTTTTTCTGTGAATTTTATTAACATTAGTACTCTAGTGTCAATATTTACTGAAATACAGTGTTTTTCTTACAGTGACACGCCCCTTTATCGAATACCGCCCACATTACTGACAGTAATTTGTTATATTTGTACCTACCTTTGTACTAAATTTTAGTATCGTAGTGTCAATAGTAATCGAGATACAGTGTTTTTTTTAATATTGCCACTCCCCTTCTCGATTAGCGCCCATTTTTTTTTTACAAAAATTTGTAGTAATTTTTCCTTCCTTTGTAATAAATTTCTGTACCCTAGTATCAATATTATTCGAGACACAGTAATTCTCTTATATTGCCACACCCCTTTGTCGAATTACGCCCACTTTTGTTATATTAATTTCCAATAATTGTACCTACCTCTGTACTTAATTTCAGTTCTCTAGTGTAAATTTTCTTGGAGATACAGAGTTTTGACAATATTGCCACACCCTTTTTTAGAATTACGCCCACTTAAGTGATCGTCATTTTTAATACTTGTGCTTGCCCTTGTAATTTTACTGTGAATTTTATTACCGTAGTGTCAATATTTACTGAGATACAGTGTTTTTCTTATAGCGACACGCCCCTTTCACGAATACCGCCCCCTCTCATAAACGGGCACCTCCGCGTTGATAATCTCTATATGTTGACAAAAAATTACGGCAATCGGGCAAGTACTTTAGGAGTAATCGATGTACATACATTCACAAAAAAAAAAAAAAAAAAAACAGAGAAACCAACCAACTTGAGAACCTCCTCCTTTTTGAAGTCGGTTAAAAATGAATAAAAAATGTATTCAATACATCATGTTATGTGTTGAATACATAGCAGACTTCAATAGATACAAGCAACGTGTACTCAATCAACGTGTTATGTAATTTTTTACAAAAACTTTACTCAATACATAAAATATAGACTCAGCACACGTCCCCCTTATACGATTGAAGTGACACATTTATTCAGTACATAACATAGTAGAATAAATAAGGTATATGCAGCGCTGATTGTGCTCTCTTCTCGGTACTGCCGATATTGTCAAAATCAGCTGTGTGTCCTGGGCCAAATTAAGGTTGGTGGGGCCCTGAGGCCAGTTTATTGGTGAGGGCCCCTAACAATGAATGTAAGAAGTTAGTTGCACAAAAACGTATGCAGAGTCATTATTATAGATTTAATTAAATCATTTTTATTATGTTTAAAATATTTAATTAGAAAAATCGAGATTTGTTCTATAAATATCGTTAATGACAATCATCAGAATAGTATGAGTGGTTATTATTTAGAAGTTTTACGATATTTAATCGAAGCGAACACTTCAATAACATTTTCGAAAGATAAATCACGAATAATGTCAATTTCTGTACTAAGAATCATGAGGCTGGTAAGACGTTTCTGTCCCATACTCGTACGCAATCTATTTATGAGTTTTATTTTGGAGAATGATCTTTCTCCACTACAATTGGTTACCATCATGACCAAGTATATGCGAAGAACTATTTTAGTATATATTTACAAAAGTTGAGCGAAGATTGTTCTCCATTATTATGCGATAAAGAAATTGTGCTCCAGATTCTGCGATTTTTCGTTTAAAGAGCCTTGCAAGCTCGGAGAGTTGAACCAGTTCATTACCAAGAGTCGATTCTACATGTTCTGCGCAACAATCAACAAAATTTTTTGCTTTTGCGTTTAACACTTCAGTTGGAATCGTTTGAAGATCATTAAAAAATCCGAACCTTTCGCAAACTTCAAACTTCAACTTCATATACTGTGATTCTTTTTTATAAAGACATGGTCAGCGAGTCCACAACTGGAAGAAAAGCTTCAACAAATCCTCAGCAAATTTTCTTTTCAGATTCATTAAAATATTAAGAAATATTATTTTAAAATAAACCTTATTTTTCTCCGAATTTTGATTAACAAGAAATGTTTATGATAAGCAAAGTGGCCAATTAATCTGAAATTTTCTTTAATGAAATAGTTAATTTTTTAGAAAACAACTAGGATGAAAGAAAATGTGTTACTACCGTGTTACTATTTGACGTAAAACTAGTAAATTTTCTTAATTTAAAGTTTCAAAAAATTTTTCTCTCAATAATAGAAAAAATGTCTTTCCATGTTCGTATGCAAGTATTCAACATAATATGAGCTAGCTGAGCTGATTTTATTGCGACATATAAAGTACAATATACATCAAGAATCCACACAATAATCGAGGTTTCTTTCTATAATAATTCTATTGAGTACTCGATTCGACATTGGTTTTTTTTTCAAATTGTTTTCCCATTTCTAACACGGATGGTGGGAGCCCCCAAGTAGTAAGGGCCTGAGGTCAGTGGCCTCACTGGCCTCCAGCTTAATTCGGCCCTGTGTAAGGAAATAAAATGTGAGTAATTCCAATTTGCATTTTGTGTCGTCTTCTCTTATATATAAACTCAAATATTTGTCTGTCTGTTTGTTCCGTATAGGCTCGCGCACCGTTCATCCGATTGAGCTGAAATTTGGACACCGAGTACGTTTCAAAGAGAAGAAAATGATAGGGGGCGGTGTAAAAAGTTGTAAAAAAGTGGACGGAAGTCTGTGGGCGTGGCACTTCATAATAACTCCTAAATGCCTGGACCGATTTCAATTCGAAGAAGGGTTAACTGCATCCAAGATAAAACATAGGCTATAGAAAATTGCAAAGATTAACGCAAGAGAGCGCTTTAAATAGTGAATTTTTAAGACTCATTAACTCCTAAACGACTTGACCGATTTTGCTAAAATTTAGATTGTTAATTAACCTGACTCCTTAGGAAGAGGGCGCTTTATGCAATTAACTATATCTGGCTCATTCACATCAAAACGGATCAGCTGATTTCGATAAAACTTGTTCACCGATCGTATCTATTACTTAAATAGATCCCATGTTTTTAGAAGTTCTTTCGACAAAAATCAATGAATGCGCCGAAGGCAAACGAAGTCAAGGACCAAAGACTAACGAAAAAAAAACGAAAACGAGCAGAAGCTATATAAAGATGAACAAAAATCAACCGAACAGTACCGACCAAAACCGATATTGAATGAAGACAATACAAAAATCGAATCGATCTCAAAAGGATTTTTTAAAATTAGAATATTTTTTTCTGAGATATCAATGCATATTAAATGAATGTTAAGAAAAACTTTAAACGCGTTTTTTAAAGAATGATTTTTTCAGACGTCGGAGCGAGACCTGGAAGATTTAATATTTTTCAGGTACTGTTTTACCGAAATTTGACTAAACACTTACGACGAATTTAGGTGGCAAAACCCCAAAAAACGATAATGTAAAACATTAAATTCATAATTTAAAAAATGTTAAAATCAGAGCAGTTTTAAAAATCGCCTTTTTTCTGTGCTCGAGGAACAATCCCGAGCAACACCGGGTAACATCAGCTAGTTTTAAATAAAAAAAAATTTTTGATTTTTTCAATTGGAATTTTTTTTCTTGCTTACTCATTGTTTTGAGAATGCTTTGGGATTTTATATGAGTTGTCAACTTCGTTTTGACATTTACGGCAGTACGCTCTCTTCTAGCGAGTTTACCTTATTTATTCTACTATGGTACATAACATATGGACTCAGTACACGTATCTCTTGCACATCGGAACACGATTTTGCTGTTTTATGTCATTCGTTTCTTAATTTTCAAATAAGCAACACCTCTAAAGCCTCTAGAAAATCAGAGCGGGAATGAGTTCATCCACTGTACTCTAGAACAAAAGCGATGATTGGATAAGAATTAAATGGCTGGGTTTCTATAAGTAATTGCCAATTATTTTGCGAAATCTAGTCATTTCTTTATAAAATTATTTATTGCATTTGTTGAGAGGGTGCTTTAGGCACAGGCATGAATTGTGTATATATTCAATACATGGAATTATGAACAAAAAATATATAATGAATACATTATGCATGTACTCATTGCATAAAATTATGTTTTTAACATATGTAATGAGTAAATGATGTATGTACTCATTATATAAATGTATGCACTAAAAATATGTAATGAGTAAATTATGTATGTACTCATTACATAAAATTATGCATTTAAAATATGTAATGAGTAAATAATGTATGTACTCATTGCATAAAATTATGTACTCCAAATATGTAATGAGTAAATTATGTATGTATTGAGTCAATAATTTATGTAATACGTACATAAGATCTTTACTCATTACATAAAATTATTTGTAACAGTTTGCGTTGAGTACATAAAATTCTTTATTGACTACATAACCGCTTGAAAGCATTATGTAGTCAATAAAGATTTCAACATGTACTCAATACATGAAAAATGTAAAATTTTTGTGTGCAGAAAACTATGCGATGAGTACATAAATTTATGTATTGAGTCCATAGGTTTTTCCCTCTGTGTATAGTAAGGTAGGAATGAGATATGTTTTCACCAGTAGTATTCGTATTTTGACAGGGGTAAAAAATTGAGTGGACCAAAGTGCGCGGAGCATACCATAAACCTTTCCAACAGTTTTATTGATGTATGTACTCCAAGATAATTTTCTGTTAAAGGTTATTCCTAGGTTTTTAGCATGGTCAACGAATTCAATTGTTGTATCATTAACATGTACCTTTGGTAATACAGATGTCTCAAAAAATATTTTTGTACATAGCAGCACACTGAGATTTTTTTGGATTGAGTTGGAGACCATGTTTCAGTGCCCAATTGTTTAATGTAGAGAGGTTAGAATTCAAAGCAGATATACAACTATGTATTGATTTCATATCACAGAGAGTAAAAATTTGAACATCATCTGCATACATGTAAATTCCACATCCTGTAAGTTCATTTGGAAGATCATTAATATAGATTGAAAAGAGAAGTGGCCCTAGGACGGATCCTTGGGGAACTCCTCTTGAAACCGAAAGAAATCTGGAATATGAGTCCCCACAGAAAACTGCTTGTGATCTCCCATCTAGATATGAAGCAATAAGTCGTGCGGCAGTTGTTGAAAAGCTGTATAATTTTTCAAGTTTTATTAAGAGAATATTGTGATCGACAGAATCAAAGGCTTTGGAATGGTCTAAAAGGGTAAGAACAGCAACTTTACTATTGTCTAATGCAGAACGAATTTCTTCTGTCACTTCTAGTAATGCTGTAACACAGCCACGATTTGGTCGAAAGCCTGACTGTTTTTAGAAAAGAAGTCAGTGTGTTGTTAGAAATTTTGTAATTTGTGAATAGATTAATCATTCTATAGCTTTAGATAAAAACGGTAGAATGGCTTTAGGCCGAAACTCTGTGTTATTTTTAGGAATCGGAATGACCTTCGCTCTCTTCCAGCTGCAGGGAAAAATAGATTTAGTTAAAACAGTATTGAAAATAAAGGTAATGTGAGGTAGAACTTTGGGAAGTAATGCTTTGACAAAAATTGGACAAACCCTTTCAACACCAACAGCATTTGATTTCACAGAGAGAAAGCTTTTCAACTCTTCCTGTTGATCTACCGCAGAGAAGGAAAAAGAAATGTTATTCTTTTCTTTATTAATATATTCATAATGATTTCCACAAAGAGCAGGTATTGCAATGTTTACAAATTTTCTATTTAGTTTATCAATATTTGTCTCAACAGCCGGAAACTTGTCTGTATTACTCATACCGATATTACGTATTTCTTTCCATTTGGTTTTACTACTCGTAGCAGATGCAAATTTATTCGAATAGAATCTTATTTTGGCATCCTTTACCATTTTTTGTGACGCCTTTCTTTAAACTGCAATTTCTTGTAAAGGATTCTGGTGTTTTGTACCGCTTCCAATAATTATACGCCGAATTTCTTTGTGCTTTTATATTTTTTATTCAGATATCGAACGAATTCATCAAATAGATTATTGAGACTATTTTCTAAAAATAAAACTTGTTCATCAACGGATGTTGTAGATTACATTCATGCTGTAGATTGAAACCCAGTGTATCGTATCAGGTCTTGCATTAAGAGAAACGTTGTCAATGCTACTAAAATCCCGAAACATGAATTTAGCCTTTTTGAAATTATAAAGATTAAAAAAATTGCATCATTTAAAGTTAATTTGTATCACTGAAAACTTTAATTTCGTACTGCGTCTAAACCACTGAACGAGTTAGAATTGTAATATTTTTGATATCTGTACAAAAGCTTGTTAGCAGGTACCGTTTTTTTAAAAGAGAGTGCGACAAAGAACGCTACAAGCAAGTTTTTTAAGTTGAAAAAAGGATAGCATTTTATGCCTTTAATACATTTGGATGAGTATTTTTAAGCGCTAAGTAAAGATTTTAAAAGACATATTTTAAAAAAAATATTTTTCAACGCAAAAGTGCAAGTCAGAAATGTCTTTAAAAATTCAGAACAAATGGAAAACTTCAAACTGTGAGTCAATTTACCTTTAGATTTCAAAAATAAATTTTTAATTGAGAAAATAAAATAATAAATCTTGCTAAACAAAAAAAAAAAACAGATCAGGAGAATGTAGATTCTTAAATTGAACATTGTACTGTTTTTTAACATTTTTGGTCAGTAATACTTAAAAAGGTCGATCCAAAATCTAAATCAAAAATTTAAAAACCAGTACAATTTTGGTACCTTCATTCATATGCGTTTCCTGACGTTATTATATCCTAAACCTGAAAGGTCATGGTATATTAACTTTGTGCAAACGTTTGTAACGCATAGAACAAAGCGAGTCCGGTAAAGAAAAGTATATATATTCTTGATCAGCGTCACCACGTGAGTCGAGCTATTCATGTCAGTCCGTCCGTCTGTCCGTCTGTGTGTTGTCCGTATACACAGAATAAGAAGAAGGAGTTGAGATAATTGGATGAAACTTGGAACACATGGTCACATGAACCTAGGAATCTGCACTATTGAATATTTTTGGAATCCGCCCACGGACACGCCCACCTCCCATACAACGCAAAAATTTAAAACTGCATAACTCAGCTCATAATAAGCCTACAACAATAAAATTTGGTACGTATGTGTTTTATATCAACACAAAGATGTCTTCAACACCCAAAAATTGAAAACGCAATAAATAAGCCTCTGTTTAACCTAAAGAGCTAAAATTTGGCACGTAGGTTTTTTATAACAAAAGAAAGATGGTTTTAAAAATGGACGTCATCCGCCTACGGACATGCCTACCTCCCATACAAGGCGAAAATTTAAAACTGCAAAACTCAGCTCATAATTAGCCTACAACAATAAAATTTGATATGTATTAAACATCTGCATGAATTTATTCACACAATGAATGCACAACATGTTTCCATAGGTGTGAGGGTGTGAGGTGTGAGGTGTCTGTTAACACAGAATAAGAAGAAGTTGAGATAACTGCATGAAAGTTGTTACACTTGGTTATGTAGACCCAAGGATTTGTGCTATTTTTTTGGAATCCGCCTATATACACGCCCACTTCCCACACAACCCCAAAGTTGATTGCTTTACATAAAGGCTTGTATTTAAGATATAGGGATTGAATATGTTAAAGCTGGAACTCTACAAAGAGCTCTTTACTTGAACTATATGAATAAAACCTATATATATATAAAAAGCAAAGTCGTAAGATGTGTTTGAAATTCCATAACTCGAGAATGGAGCGTCCAATTTGGTTTGGTTCGGTTTGAATTTCAGGGTACGTTAGAGATGGTCTGTAAACGGTTAATGTGACGGTATGTACGAAATCGGTTCAGTGATTCCGGAGTGGTTCCGAGTAAAAATTAAATTTTTTTAGAAGCTGCACAACGTTCATGCAACAGCAACACTGAAAAAAAAAAACTGTGTAAGAAAATAGCCCCTAAACGGCTGTACAACAGGCGCTTGCAGAACAGTTTGGCTGTACATATGCTGAATATCCATGTGTTAAGTCCGTAATCTGTACGATCAAAATGTCTTGCAAGCGTCTGTTGTACAGCCTTTCTTCGGCTTTTAGCTTGCTGAGTTTCATGTTTGCCTATTGTTCGAACATTGTACAGCTTTGGCTAAATAATTTTAATTTTTGCTTGGGATGGCATCCCATATCTTTATAAATAAAATTCTTCTCATAAAAAAGCAGCACCAAACTCGAGCTAGTTTATTAAATATCGAGGATATAATCAGCTAGTTTATTAAATGTGTATTAGCACAAAAACTAAGATTTTAAAATATGAATTACATCCGCCCACGGGCACGCCCAACCACAACACAACACACAAAAGTAAAAACTTAAAAAACACTTATAAAAATACAAGCTCTTTAAAGCATATGTAACGTTTTCTATGACATTCAAATAAAATAAAAGAGTTCTTACAAATTATGTGGTCTTTCCTTCACAAATTTTGATCAAACAATTCGAGTTATTCGAATGTGGAATTCTAATTCATGAAGTTTGGACAAGAACACGTCTCATTCGTACCATCGTGTTTTAGCACAACATTGATTCATGTCACATACGAATGAACAGCGTTTACCGAGCTGTTCTGATTGTTGTTCGTGAATTGTACGATTACACGAGACCAACGAACTTGCTGCTCTCAAGTTCTACGTAATTCATGTCTCTTTTTCATTTATTCTTTGCTTCTCACTGCGACAGAATTGAATGAGTTTTTGTTGTTAATTTTGGTGAGCGTCTCATGAGTAGCTTTTTTTGCATTCATGCAGATGTTTAATATGTATGTAGTAATGCTGAAGCAATCAGTTCACATTACTTGTTATTACCTACTTGTTGTTTCCTGCTGAATTGAAATTATGTTAGCTTTGATTTTGAAATATTTTATTAGATTTTCATTGTTCAAATTTTATTTGTTCGTTTGCTGAAATCATAGAAATCGGTTGCCTTTTGTTAAATAAATTATTTTTTGAATAAAACATTTTATTCGGGCTTTGGTCATTTTTATCAAATCCTACATTTGGGGGCTCGTCCGTGCCATAAAAATCTAAACTAACGAAAGTAAATCCTTAAGACGACAACGATAAAGACGAAAAAGGACAGGATTTTTGAATTTGGAACGTTACATACGCACTCTGATAAGCAATGGATTGGAGTAATGCATCAGAAGAGGACTTGCGGGAGGCATGTCGGCAATATCGATTATCTGAAGACGGCGATAGAACCACAATGATAAGAAGAATCAAGTTGTATGAAAAAGAGCGAATCGAAAGACGAAAGAACGAAGATGATAGAAGTAACATGGAAGCCGAAAGAAGAAAGAAAAAAGAAGACGAAAGATTGAAAGCAGTAGCTGAAAAGGAAAAGACAGATGAAAGCGATGAGCTAAGAAGAAGAAATGAAGAAATATCGAGATTAGAAGCTGAAAGAAATAGAGAACAAGAAGACGAGCAACGATTTGAAGAAAGAGTAAGGGTCGAAGCGGCAAGAAGAAAGGATCTAGAAGATGAAAGAAGATTCGAAGAAAGGGTATTGATTGAACTACAACGTCTAAGAGATATGCAAGTCGAAACTACCATGCAGCAACCAAGAGTTATGAGTGAAGAGCGCCAAATATTCGAGCAATTAACATCAAGAAATCGGTCCGAGTTCACTTTTCGAGATATCGATGAGTCTATGCAAGAATTTTCTGGAGAAGACGGCCGAAGCATCGAGCAATGGTTAGATGAGTTCGAACAAAATGCAAATTTGTTGCAATGGAACGAGCTTCAAAAACTCATCTACGCAAAACGATTGCTGAAAGGTACTGCCAAGTTATTTATGGACCATGAATGCAAAGCAAAAACGTATTCAGTGCTCGCTGCAGAACTTAGACGAGAGTTTAATCACGTAGTTAATAGTGCAACTGTGCATCGAAAGTTATGTGCGCGGAAGAAGAAGCCAATTGAATCGTATCGTCAATACATTTATTCGATGCTTGACATTGCTGCTCAAGCTAATTTAGAAACGAGCGCTGTCATCGTGCATATTGTTGATGGCTTACCAGGCTCACCACTCGTTAAATCCTTTCTATACGAAGCTAAAACAATCAACGATCTCAAAGACAAATTGCTAACGTATGAGCTTATACAGTCAAAATCGGATCCAAAACATACAAACGAAAAGATGGGAATAGAAAAAGAAGAAAAATACAGTCAGAATAGCAGAAATAGCCATAACTCCGGTGAGAAGAAATACTGCTTTAACTGTGGCGATAAAACCCACGTTTCAGACAGTTGTCCAAACAAAAGCAAAGGACCAAAATGCTTCAAATGTAACGAGTTTGGTCACAAGTCAAATACTTGTGTAAAGTCACGCGAAAAATGTAAATCCACTGTGCAAATGATTGGATGCAGAAATTCGTTCAAAACCGTCATTATCAATGGCGTCAAAATGGAAGCACTCATCGACAGTGGCAGTGAAATAACAACAATTCGAGAAAATGCGTTTTGGACGAAGCAATTTGGAAGCTACTCAAAAACAGAAATGACAGTATCCGGTGTGGGATCATCAATTACAAAAGCAGTTGGTGTTTTCGGAGTCAAAATTCTAGCAGATGATTGCGAGCTAGAAGGAAAGTGCTATATCATACCAAACGAAAGCGTTAGTATTGATTTGATAATCGGTACTAATTTGACTAATCAAGCAACAGTTACTTTTTCCGAAGAAGGAGTTCAGATGATACAACCAAGATCAACACAAAATGATGAAATGACAGATGAAATTGCTCGACAATCAAGTTGTTTGTTTATCACCAACGAAGAGGCTCTTTTACCGGATCTTTCACATATTCAGAGCAAGTCAATCAGAAAGGAGGTTATGAAAGTAGTCAACGAATGCAATCCACAATCCACAAAAGAATCACCAGTGAGTTTAAAAACTATTCTCTCTGACGATATTCCGGTTGCACAGCGTCCGCGTCGATTACCGTACGTCGAAAAATGTGAAGTTCAGAAGCAAATTGACACATGGCTAAAAGATGGAATCATTCGACCGAGTATCTCCGAGTACGCAAGCCCGATTGTACTTGTTAGTAAAAAAGACGGAACGAAACGGTTGTGTGTTGACTATAGGCAGCTTAATCAAAAAATTATAAAAGACAAATATCCGATGCCAATAATTGAAGACCAGATCGATATGTTGCAGAATAGCAAAGTGTTCAGCACACTCGATTTGGCAAACGGATTTTTTCACGTTGCAGTAGAAGAAGAAAGCCGTAAGTACACATCATTCGTTCCGCCATTAGGTCAATACGAGTTTCTCCGAGTACCATTTGGACTATGTACCAGTCCAGCAGTCTTCCAACGATTTATCAATACAATATTCAATTCTATGTTGATCCAAGGCGTCGTAATGATATACATGGACGATTTAATCATCGTAGCAGAGAACAAGGAAGAGGCAGTTCAGCGGTTGAAACTTGTTTTAAACGTTGCAGCAGAATATAACTTAAATATAAAGTGGAAGAAATGCAACTTGCTGCAAACCAAGATTGAATTTTTGGGATACGAGATAGAAGGAGGCCAAATCAAGCCATCACCATTGAAGACGAAGGTCGTACGCAACTTTCCAGAACCAAAAACAGAAAAACAAATTCAAAGATTTCTCGGGTTAGCAGGATACTTTCGCAAGTTTATCAAAGACTTCGCTTTAATTGCAAGACCGTTAAGTGACCTGCTTCGAAAGAATAATCAATTTAAATTTGGTGAAGAACAACGAAATGCATTTGAACAATTGAAAGAAGTCATATGCAAACGGCCAGTGCTAACAATTTTTCGACAAGGCGCAGAAACAGAGCTTCACACAGATGCATCCAAGTGGGCATTTGCAGCAATTCTCATGCAGCGAGACTACGACGACGGTAAACTGCATCCAGTTCACTATCTGAGCGTTAAAACATCTGAGGCCGAACAGAAATGCCATAGCTACGAATTAGAGGTTCTTGCTGTAGTAAAAGCAGTGCGAAAATTTCGAGTTTATTTATTAGGACTTCGATTCAAGATCGTCACTGATTGTAAAGCATTCGAAGCAACAATGAGGAAGAAAGATGTGCCAAAAATATCCCGTTGGGCACTTTTACTACAAGAATATGATTGTGAGGTGGTTCATCGGCCAGGAGAGAAGATGAAACATGCTGATGCATTAAGCCGAATGCACTTGATTCAAGATGCAAGTCTTATTAACAGCATCAAGGCTACTCAAGCAAACGACGAACACCTAAAAGCAATAATCGAAATCCTTAGGTTGCGAGCTTATGACGATTTCATTATGCAAAATGGCATATTATGCAAAAATTTCAACGGAAATGTTGTAATCGTCGTACCAGATGCGATGAAATATGGTATTGTAAGACAGGTACATGACCAGGGACATTTCAAGCACAAGAAAATGGAGGATGTTATCACGAAAGAGTTCTACATTTTAAAACTTAAAGAAGTCATTGACAGTGTAATACACAACTGTGTGCCGTGTATCTTGGCTGAGAAGAAAGCAGGCAAGCATGAAGGATTTCTTCATCCAATACCTAAGGAAAGCATTCCACTAGACACTTGGCACATGGATCACCTCGGTCCAATGCCATCAACATGCAAAAATTATAAACATCTATTGACAATTGTTGATTCCTTCACTAAATTTGTGTGGATCTTTCCTACAAAATCTACCACTGCGTTGGAAACAGTAAGCAAATTAAAAACGCTAACAGATATTTTTAGGAACCCAAGACGAATAATAACTGACAGAGGAACTGCGTTCACAGCAGATGTTTTTCAAGAACATTGCAGAAATTAAAAATATTGATTTAGTTTTTACCACCACTGGAGTACCAAAAGGAAACGGTCAAGTTGAGCGAATGCATAGAACAATAATATCGGTACTATCGAAGCTCGCAGTAAATAATCCAGAGAAATGGTATCAGTATGTGAGTCAAATACAGCAGTATCTTAATAAGACGATAAGCCGATCGATAAATACATCACCATTCCAGTTAATGGTTGGAGTTCCAATGAATGCAAAATATGACATGAACATTGCGCAACTAATCGAAGCTGAGGTAGCTAACGAGTTTAATCGAGAACGAGATGAACTTAGAGATAAAGCAAAGCAACAGATAACATCCATCCAAAAGGAAAATAAAACATTATTTGATAAGAAACGAAGAGAAGCAACGCAATATAAAGTTGGTGATCTAGTATGCATATCTCGCACTCAATTTGGAACCGGAATGAAGCTGCGACAGAAGTATCATGGACCTTACCAAGTCATCAAATGTTCAGGCAAGGATCGGTATGATGTTGCGAAAGTTGGTGATCAGGAGGGGCCTGGCAAATCATCGACAAGTGCCGATAATATGAAGCCTTGGAGTAGAAATCACTTTGATTAATGAGGCATCCGGGGCGAATGCTGAGTAGGATGGCCGAGTGTAGTAATGCTGAAGCAATCATTTCACATTACTTGTTATTACCTACTTGTTGTTTCCTGCTGAATTGAAATTATGTTAGCTTTGATTTTGAAATATTTTATTAGATTTTCATTGTTCAAATTTTATTTGTTCGTTTGCTGAAATCATAGAAATCGGTTGCCTTTTGTTAAATAAACTATTTTTTGAATAAAACATTTTATTCGGGCTTTTGTCATTTTTATCAAATCCTACATTTATGTGTTTTATACAAACACAAATATGTCTTCGGAAAATGGACGTCATCCGCTCACGGACACGCTTACCTCCCATACAACCCAAAAATTGAAAACGCAATAAATAAGCCTCTGTTTAAAATACAGAGCTGAAATTTGGAACGTATGTTTTTTATGAAAAGGCGAAGATGTTTAAAAAATGGACGTCATCCGCCTACGGACACGCCTACCTCCCATACAACCCAAAAAGTTTAAAACTCAATAAATAAGGTTATGTTTGTCATAGAGAAATTAAATTTGGTATGTACATATATAGTTTATACCAAAACTATGGTTTGTTCAAAAATTGAAAGTAATCCGTCCATGAACACGCCCACCTTCCATAGTGAAAGCACAATAAAGGCATTAATTGTGAGCTACAGGAATAAAACTTACTTTTAGTGTAATAAAGTGTAAATTTTTCATCAACATTTAAATGCATATAAAATATAGCTTCATCCGCCCACGGACACGCCCATTTGCAATAAAATTTTTTTTTGTTTTTTAAAAGTGGGTTTAGGGTATTTCATAGTCGGTCTAGACCGACTTTAGACTTTCTTTACTTGTTTTTGATTATAAAATTATTTTTTGATTATAGCCATGATTATAAAAATCTGATAAGGAGTATCCAAGATAGACTTGAAAAGAGCGAGAAAAAAATGTAAAAATATTGGCGCATAGTGTTATCAATGTGCGAAAAGGTGTGTTCGCATTTGTTAACAGGTGTAAGTGTATTGATACGATACTGAAAGGTATGGTAAAATTCATTAACAAAATCCTTAAATTAATTTGAATGGAACAATTTTCATTCCGATGCTGCTTACTTTAAAACAAAATATTAAAAATTACAGATCTTCATTAAGTTTTAGTTCGTGTTAAAGAATTAAAATGTCGTTTTTGGGAAACGAAAATAAATTCCTGAGCTGAAAAAAGGTTAAAAGCTATTTATTTAGACTTCTCAAGCAATTACATACAATTAATACATAATGCAGATATATAAAAATCGCGACATTGATCAATCAGTTTTATTGGACCAAATAAAAAAATTTGAAGTTGTGTGTACAAGAGACTGAACCTTATTTTTAGCCTTCAAATATTTTCATAAAATTATGTATCGCCCATTTCATATTAAAGTGTAAAGGTATCATTGGAAAGGTTATTTTTTCCTTTTTTTAGGAAAACATAGAAAACTGCAGTTAGTAAACCAATTTTTAATTTAAAAGTTTAATGCTATGCCAGCATCAGACGCTATAATTTTCATTTTTATAATTTTTATATTTTTCACGTTCTATTATCTTTTCAACGATAGATTCAATAGATTGGAAAACATGAAATATTAATGAATTTTCAATAAAAATTCAACTAACTATCAATTCATTTCTTACATTAAATTTTCAAAAAATTTGTTTTCTCATTTGTTTTTGCATTAAAAAAGTGTTGAATTTGTATTGAAAATTCATTAACACTTCACGTTATATCGCTAAAGCTTCCGAACTCATTAAGAGCACACCTTACTTTTATATTGCTAGAAAGGTAATAAACGATAAAAAGCTTAAATTAGGAAAGTAAAAAATAATTATAGAGTCTGGTGCTGGCTTTACACATTAGGGGTATTCACACTGACTTGGGTAGTTGGGTACGGGTAGATTGAGTACTTTTGATTACTGCGAGCACCCTTAACTTAAATTGAGTACTTTGTAGAAACAGCTGATGAGAGATGAATAACAGCTAGAAAAGAGTTGCCACCATATTATTCATGTCATTTTATGAGCGCAAAATTTAGAGTAATGTTTTACGTTAACTTTGCGGCATTTAATAATTTTTATCTGAAAAATTTTATAATAACTAATTTTAACACATTTGTCTATTTTATTCACTTGTAATTTGTTAACTTTGTTTTAGTTTTTTGTCAATTCAATTATTGCCTACTTTTGGAAAGGGTGGTAACCCATGAAAAAAGTACTCAATCAATCTACCCAAACAAGTCAGGGGGTCAGCTAGAGTAGATTGGTAGATGGGTACTTAGGTAGAATGGCACTTTTACAAAAACAAAATGTATGGCATTTGCCAATCTACCCAACTACCCAAGGCAGTGTGAATATCCCTATTGAAATTAAAAATGGGTTGACTTACTGCAGGCATGCGCAAAAGGCCGCCCATGGGCGGATAGCTTTCACATGCATACGACAGCTTTCAGTCAAAAAAGCTTTGAAGTCGAGACTCGCACTGTTACACTGAATATTTATTCACATTCGTGCTATCACAGCACACGATCAGTCGCTGTGCGAACTTCATGCTGTAAGTTTGCGGTCGCTTGCTCCTGCGTTGCTTTATTAAAATCGACAAACTACCATTCATACGCATGAATATGTGTTTGTTTATTGTATTTGTTTGTCTGTAATAATTTTTTGTTTTTAAGTAACAGGGATTTAATTAATTCGTAGAATTGTACTTAATTTTTAAACGAAGCTTGTAAGGTAAATGTACGGAATTCCGTAAGGTTAAGGAATCTTTTTGCTTAATGAATTATTTTAGAGAGGTTAAAAGACATTTTGACATAAGATCTTTTTAAGAGCATCTGGACATGTATTTTTTTAATTACAAAATAGTAAGTAGGGAGAAAAGTTGTTTTTTAAGAGAAAAGTTGATACATTTTCAAATTTACCCAAATGGCTCTAATTCCGTGATAAAATTTGTTGATTGAACTTTATTCCGTAAATTTAAGTCTCTTATTCCGTCAATAATCCAAACCATAAGTTCAAGGGTTTCTATTTTCATTTTTTAAGTAATGTGATGACATTTCATGCATTCTATAATTTTTTCAAAATTCATTTTAGTAACGAAACATAAAATAAGGCTTGAATGGTAATGTAATTTATTGGATTACATGGGATTGAAAAAATGTTTTATAGAATAAAAATAAAACCTTTTAGTGGAGGTAATTTATACAGAAAGCCACGATTCTTGATTTGTTCTGGAGGTTTTACTTTTTAAAGCACATCTATTTTGGTATCAGTGCCATGGTTTTGACCTCATAGCGCCGAGGAGTAACCAAAATGTTAGCGACTTTTCCTAAAAACTTTTCTTATTTATATTTGCTAAAACATAATCTCCTTTCAAAACAAATAATTCATTGATTAAACCATTAAAAATTATTTCTTTGGTGTGTGTGGTTTTTTTATTTTGGTGTAGTTTTTGATAATATCGGGATTTAAACGAGTGGAAGACGGCAATAGCAATTGGTTGAATAAAATGAAAAATTCCGTATTTAGAATTCACTTAGATAGCGACAGATGAGAAGAATGCCCCCTATAAAGTGCAACATTAAAAATTAATTGATTTTTAGTGACAGGAAACCCTATATTTATCAAGTTATAGACCCGTTCAACAATTAATGCTTCCACAGTTTATAAAAGTACGATGGTTCACCAAGATTTATTTCTTTGATGGAGTTATTTCTCAATTTATCGACATACTTTTGATACCTTTTAACCATTCTTACAGTATTAAGTGCTAAATCAAGTTCTTTACTTAATTTAGTGATAGAAGAATCACTTATGGTCAATGAGGTAAAAAGATTAAGTTAAATAATCAGACAGCAAAAAGATGTAAACATTGTTGACAATAACGCCTTAATCAACTCATGTCAACTGACATGATTTTCGAAAACAGCACTCAATATTCGTCTGAAATAAATTTTTATTTCTTCTGAATTGTCATATTTATTCCCCTTATTAATTCTTTTTCAAAAAAGGCTTCTTCGTTAAGAAATGCAACGCAATTAGAAACCTTATGCCTCTAATGCCGTGATATATAACGGAATTAGGTAAGGTTGAAGAAATTTTGAACTTTATTCCGTAAACGATTTTTCGGCATTCATTATTGTTTCAAAAGATAAATTTAAAATTTAATATAAGAAATAAAATGTTTTGTACAATAAAAACTACCAAACTGACTTGATTTTGTTTGCACGTTTTCAAATAGACAACAAATATCAATACTTCCAATAACATCCTTTTTTATAAATTTAAAGGAAATCAATGAATTACAAATACACATATTAAGGATTTGGAAAGTAATTTTATGTCACGTAATTTGCTCAAAATGTTTTTGAAGGATATATAAAGTTAACAAAACTTAATAACAATAAGAAGAATTAATTATGAATATATAATTTAGAAATTTAATATGCAATAAATTTCCTTAAATCCGTTACTATCACGTCATTAGGTTCATTCAAAAAGTTGTTTGTCCCCAATTACGTAAATCACTAAAATAACTGCTATTTTTTAATACCTACTTTATTAAATCAACAAACACTATTCAAACACTTTAAAAACACTGCTTACTTTTCGTTCAAAATAAATTTTATAAAACTTCTATAAATTTTCAAATTATAAGCTTAAGAAAACATACTCTAAGGCTTAACCATTTTGATTAGAGAAACAGAACAAAGTGCGCATGCGGCGAAGTGGGTCGATTAACTCGGAAACTGTGAATGATCTAACGATATCTCGAAAATGAGTGTGATGCAAATGTGGGAAGGACACGTGGCTCGAGACAGTGGCTTGAAAAAATTTTTCGATTCTTACAATGGCATCTTATTTTCTGGCATTAAAAACTAAATTAAAAAATTTACGGGATAAGGTTCACTTACGGAATTCCGTACATTAACCTTAGTATTGAATATGTCAACGCAGTAGGAAGCGACCGCAATCTTTAAGCATAAAGTTCAAACAGCGACTGAACATATGTTGTGATTGTAATAATGAACTAACTCGTGCTTTTCGTTCAGTGTTAACTTGAAAAATAAAAGCTTTGCAATACAAACACAAAACTTTGAATGTATTAGTTTGCGCACCCCTGATGTAATCCCAAATTTTTTTTTTGGGCTTATTTCATTTCGGTTTGTTTTTGGAAGTTATTTCATTCGAAGAATTTGGGAGTTATTTCATTTTATTTGGGGATTGTTTCATTGAAGCAATTTTCCATTTTACTTGTTTTTCTTTTGTTTTATACTTAATTTCTTCGTATTTTGTAAATTTTGGTTATTTTTATTAATTTTTTATCGTGTAGCTGCGCTTTTTACAAATTATTCATTCTGTAAAAGGTAAAAGTAAAATGGATTTGTTTTTACTTTATATACCACTTTTTAATTTTTTTTCGTATATTTTTGTTTTTAAATTTCATTAAAAGTTTTTGTCTTTTAAAGACGCATATTTAACCTCCAACTGTATAACTGAATTATAGTAGTGACTATTAATTGGGGATTATTTCATTGTTATTGGGGATAATTTCATTTTAAGTTTAAATAAATTTTTTTTTTGCTTATTTTATATTTTTGAGGGATATTTCAGTGGGGCTTATTTAATTTTTCCCCTTGAATGTTATTTCATAATGAAATAAACCCGAAATTTGGGTCATATTTCATTTCCCATTTGGGTGTTATAGCATTGCGTTTGGCTGTTGATTCATTTTAGGAATTTGGGTTTTATTTCATTTCCGTTGGGGTTTATTCCATTGGGTGTTTTTTCATTGTGGGTTATTTCATTTGGGGGCTATTTCGTGGATCCTGAAAATAGAGCCCCTACTCCCGTTCAAGTTCTTGCTCAACATTACCTCCCCTGTCACCTTCACGAAGGAATGCATTCGTATCCTGGACCCTGTATAATAAGCTTAAAATTATGAAATTATTGGAATGGATTTTTTTGTGGAATTTGTTGATTGCAAAAATGGGATAAATAGGGATTATAAAAAAATAAAAATGGATTTTAGAATGACTTTTTCTGGCATCACTATATAAACCACATAAATCGATGTAGGTACATACAAATTATTTACCATCTAGACAAACTGTTCGATAGTCCGGGCAACAGCTTTCGCTTATCTCGCAGTCGGCATGGCAGTTACACAAGCCAAAAAACTTTCCTTCTCGAATAATCAAGCCGCTTCCGGTAGACTCCATGCAGCGGGATACGCACGACTGCGTGTCATACAGTGTCATTTCTATTAAATCGTAATATTAAACAGTTAAAAATTCTCAAGATATGTATGTCAAAAAGGGACATATAGTTCTACCGGTAGTTGTAGATGCTGAAAACTCTTCCGATACAGCAAATTCATATGAACCCTCATTGCTACACTCTGTTCCAGTCATTAAATGAACGTCGTCGATGGCAATGTCACTCAAATGGGTGCGGCCACCGGTGGCCATAAACACTATTTGGAAATCCTCCAAGACTTCATCAATGTTAAACTGCGCCATGTTCCAGATGTTATTTTGACTTCCAGATTTAGTAAATTTCATAAAGCTGTCAGAAACAATAAAAAAAAATTAAGTAGAGATAATAATTCTTCTGGTCTTTGATGGTGATGGGTTGATATTAATAGTTATGGAAACTATAAAACAAAAACTATTGAGTTTTACAATGTAGTAATATTTACAAAACTATAATGTATAATTATATTAAAATTTTTTTTATATATTATACTTATCACGAAGAAACTGCCGTGATGAAGTATGTGGTGTTTAAACGCATCCCGCTTATTTTTGGTGGCCAAAAATGCTGCTCTTTACGAGAATTAAAACATCTTAAGGCCTCTCTCTCAGTTCAAGTTCTGATTAAGACTAAATTTTATGTTCTAAATTGCATGGCTTTAAGAAATCCGGTACCGTTGATTTTATGCGTAATTTATGGGGACTAAGCTACGAGCTTCCTTTGGTCATCAAGCAAAGGTTGTGCGTTGCGTTTGAAGCCCACCACACAAAAAAGCATTTCAATAAAAAGTACAAGAATAAATTAAAGAATGATCCCTAAATCTGATGACGACTGCCGCAAACGAAAAACTGATAATGATTTACGGATATGCACCTGGAATGTTTGAACCCTAAATTGGGATGGTGCCTCTATCCAACTGATTGATATCTTGGAAAGATATAATTCTGATATCACTGCAATCCAAGAAATGCGATGGAAGGGACAGGGTTGCTTACGGCAAGCATCCTGTGATATCTACTACAGCGGCCATGCGGAGAAGCACGAGTTTGGTTGCGGATTTGTAGTTGGCAAGAGAATACGGCATCATGTCCTGCGATTCACTCCTGTGAACGAACGACTTGCCATAATCCGCTTCAAGGCTAAATTTTTTAATATAAGCCTAATATGTGCGCACGCTCCGACAGAAGAAAAAGATGAAGAGACCAAAGAAAGTTTTTACGAGCGCCTTGAAGACGCATACGAGCGATGCCCCCGTCATGACATAAAAATCATGCTTGGTGACTTCAATGCCAAGGTGGGTAAGGAAAACATATTTGGTCCAACAGTCGGAAAGTTCAGCCTCCACGAGCAGGGCTGCAACCGAAAAAAATATTTTGCTACCAACCATATTAAAAAAAACTACCAAAATGGATACAAAACTACCAAATCAATATAAGCTTTAAAACTCTTTTCGGAATACTGTAAAAATGTTGTCATGCTTACAGTTATATTAATTTTCTATTGTTTATTACACAATCGTAAATAAAAAGTAAGATTTTTTATTATAATTCCATTTTAAAATGTTAAATAAAATCTCAATCTGCCGTATTTTCCCAATACAGGCGTTCCACGCCCAATACAAGTCGTGATTGGCTGCATGCTCTTCGATTGGCTTGAAATTTTGTCTAAAGGTACTTTTTCCACTTATAAGAATGTAAGTTCTTTGTTTTTTCACCATTTTTTCAAAAGTTATAGAGATACAAGTTTTCAATATAAGTAAAAATCTTGAAAATAGAGTCATTTCCAATACATCATAGCTCCATCATCTGTTATCCCTATTTTTGTAAATGAAAAATCGTTAGAAAGCTATTAAAAACCGATTTTAAAAAATAAATATATTTTTTGGTATTTTTATGGTATAGTTGCCAATATTTAACTTGCTCATATCTCAAAAAGTGAACCTTTTGTTCTTTGTAATTTTTAAAGCAGAATATGTAAACTTTCCATCCATTTCACTTTATCGTTCATAACTTCTATACCGTTTGAGATATTTATACAAAATCTTCAACAGAAATGTTTGCCTTATTAGGGCCAATAAAAATTTTATATATATAATAACCTCACACGTGACCTTGGCCCATAAATTTTTAAAGTTACAATATATATCAATTCAAAAATATGAAATAATAATGGCCATTCCTAATAAGATATTAATGTTTATACATAAATTGAAAATAATCTGTCCCAACGAAAAAATATAAAACAATATAACACCAAAGAATATATAAAACAGATTAAACGAAAAATATTTTTCAATACTTTTGGCTTATTCCTTAGTTCACCCAGTCTTAAGAAGTGCTTCTATCACGCCTTTTTTATTTTTATTTATTTTATTCGAGTTTTATATAGCTACAAATTTTTATAAACTACAAAATTAAAAAATCTACCAAAATCTTCCAAATTGAACAAAAATCTACCAAATAACCAAAAGCTGATTTGAAGAAAAAAAACTACCAAATTTGGTTGAATTTAACCAAAGCGGCAACGATGTCCACGACAACACATCCGATAACGGAATGAGGTCGATTGACTTCGCCACAGCACGAAACATGGGCGTTAGTATCACTAGATTCAAGCATCTCAATATTCATAAGGCCACCTGGCTGTCCCCTGATAAAAAACATGCAACCAAATTGATCGCGTTTTGATTGACGGAAGGCACTCTTCCAGTGTACTAGACGTACGCACGATCCGTGTTGCTAACATAGACTCCGATCTTTATCTTGTCTCAGCCAAGATCCGCACACGTCTGTGCGCAGCTAAGAATGCTCGCAATCCTACACAAAGAAAGCTAGACGTCGATAAGCTGCAGTCCGTTAAAAAACCGTTAAAAATAACGTTAATTTCAACAAAAAAATTCCTTTTTTTTTTTGTATCAGAAGAAATTTTTTCTTAGCAAATAATAGAATAATATTCGTTTTTCAACGAAACAAAATTTGATTTCATATTTTTTTATCGTTATTTAAAAAACGAAATAATTTTGATAATTTATTTTTCTGCCTCAACGAAACGAAAAATTTTTGTTGATTTCGTTGTGCATAACTGTGACAAATATATGTCTCGCACAAAAAAATTCTCATTTATACAGAAAAATGTTTTGAAAATGAAAATTTTTCCTATATTTTTATAAAAAATTCACTATGAGAAGTATTGACAATAAAAACAAATGTTTTCTCAAAAATAAAGAGTTTTTTTCTCTAAAATCGAATTATTTTTATATATTTCTCTTTTTCATAGAAGGTTTTTATCATTTTAAGATAATTTTTAGGATCGCATTTGGAGAAAAGCATTGTCTGGAGCAAGGTCAATAGCATTTTTAGTAAATATGATGCCATTTTTATCATATTCCGAGCAACTTTATTCTGAGTACAGTTTGAAAAGTCATTTCGAGAAAAATGCGTTTTAAGTTTTTCTTAGCATGCATTTAATATGCAATTTTATCTCAAAAACATTCCAAATTTAAAAAATCCTGCATCGATGCGAGTTTTGGATTGTCTTCGTTTAACTTCGGTTTTGGTCCATACTGTTTGGTTAATTTTTTTTTTCATCTTTATATAGCTTCTACTCGTATACGTTAAACTCCTTTTTTTAGTCTTTGGTTCTTGACTTCGTT
Source organism: Tetanocera ferruginea (assembly GCA_958299015.1). NCBI lineage: Eukaryota > Metazoa > Arthropoda > Insecta > Diptera > Sciomyzidae > Tetanocera > Tetanocera ferruginea. The sequence continues at coordinate 901,020 of OY282645.1, forward strand.
TGCCTTCGGCTCATTCCTTGATTTTTGTCGAAAGAACTTTTAAAAGCATAGAATCTATTCCAGTAACAGATACAAATGCCCATAAAGTTTCATCAAAATCGGTTCATCCATTTTGACATGAATGAGCCAAACATAGTTAATTGAATAAAGCGCTCTCTCACGGAAGTTTTCTGAAATTTAAATAGCCTTAATTCTGTTACAGAGTCTAGATATTTCACGTACCAAATTTTAGTAAAATCGATCGAGTCATTTAGGAGTTATTGAGTCCTAACAAAACACTACTTAAAGCGCCCTCTTTTGGAAGTCTTTGGATTTTTTTATATTTTAAGTTTTATCTTGGGTGCAGTTCAGTGATGCCAACTACACGGAAATTACGGATTTCTACAGATATTTAAGCCTTGCACAGATAAACGGACAACAGCGACAAAATGAGCTAAATATACGGATTTTTAAGAATTTCACACGGATTTTTGAGGATTTCTAAGGATTTTTATTTTTATGTCAATTTAATGTCAAAATTAATTTGAACGTTAAACAAATTTGCGTATCACTAAAAAATATGTTTACTTACTTTGTTACAACTTCACAAAGTTAACAACGATTCTATTTTGTTTCATATTGCCTTTGCAACCAAAATCGGTTAGTTTTTGACTAAATGAATTCTATTCAAGTTGAGGTGCACCTTGGCGCAAAAGTTGAAGCAGAAATTTTAAACTTACATTCAGCCAGTATCAACGATATTCAGAAAATTCAAATTTTCTGTTTGAATTTTTATATTGAAGCTTATAATCATTTAAATAAAAGAAATTTCCATTGGGCAATCCTAAAAATCGATCTAAAATTTTATTAAAAAAAAAAACTATAACACCTGCGGCACAATATTTTTCGTCAGTTATACTAGGAACATTAAGTAACGAGATCGACATGGAATATAGAACTTCACGGAATATGGATCGGCCGTTAAAGAACCTTGAGTTGTAAAAGATAGAAAAATCGAACAATTAAAAGTAGGAATAGTATTCGCTTTACAAGTGTAAAAAATTGGAAGCGATCCTTGCAATAGTTTTCGAGTAATGCTGTCCTCCGCTTTGAGATAACACTTTTCGAGAAAAACGCGTTTAAAGTTAAAGAAGTAGTACATTTATTGACTTTTTTCGGATGTTTGTGTTCAGAACTGCAGCAATTATTATTCAATTGACTCAAAACTTTCTGAGAATATTGTAACAATGTTATGCATTAGAAAAATATAAGAAAAATAAAATGTAATTTTGGTCGGCAAACAACTTGAATAGGCCCTTAAAGAAGTTAAAGTGCCTCTTAAATGTATTCCAAAGTTATTTTTAATGATTATAATATGTTTATAAATATTTAATATGTTTTTAATATTATAAAAAAAAAAAAATCGTATGTTCCATCAAATTGAAAAAAGTTTTTTAGTTTTTTGTGTTTTTAAGTTCTTAGAAGATATGTTTTATGCTATGTTTTTACCGCCATGCGTACTGTGTAAGGGGTATATTAATTTTGTCATGACATGTGTAACGCCCAAAAGAAGGCATCGTAGATATAGAAAAGTATTTATATTATTGATCAGCATCACCACCTGAGTTGATTTAGCCATGTCCGTCTGTCTGTCCGTATATCTGTCTGTCGACACAATTACAGCCGTAATTTTCAAGCTATCATAATGAAATTCGATATTTGAGCTTCTTTCTAAAAGCAAAAATCAAATTCGAAAATTAACTGAATCAGATTAAAACCACGCCTACTTCCCATAAAACTAGAATAATGAAAACTCTATAAGGAGGCTAATATTTAAGTTACAAAACTTGGTATTTTAACTTCGGCCAAGTCGAAGATATACAGTACAACTTCTACAGTCCGCACATGCGCCAATTCGGACAATCCAATAATTCGGACACTGCCATAATTCAGACATTTCCAAATTTTTACCTCTACAATCCGGACAAATTTTTTTCTTATGCAAAAAGGCAGTAGTTATTTTACCGTTTTTGATTTCGCACACTTATTAACGTATGTATGTATTGAAGTTATCATGTAGGTTGTGCATTGTTGCACGACTTTATTAGTGTTCAAATGTTGCAGGGAAACATAAATTGCTACTTTTAGTAATCAATTGTGTTGTGTGTGTTATTAAATGTTTGCACTCATTTGACCGAGAACTGGACCTACATGTTTTATGCCGACTCCGAACGGCTAAAATTCATGTTCTCAAGAAGCTTTACATGGCATTATTTACTCCCTGAGGTTTGCCATTGTCTGCAGGGAGGTGGTGACCGATCAGAAAAATTTTTTATTGAAATAAAACTTTTCGCCGCGGCTGGGGATCGAACCCGGGCTCCGAGCATGCTAAGCCACACACTTAACCTATATGCCACGGTCACCACCGCTTCCAACAATGCTAACTTAAAATCCATCCAAAACATAATCGGTACTTTAACTCTTAATAAAGACATCACTGAAGAGGATATCAATGATTGGGCAACTGGATGAACTGGCATTCGACTTTTCTGATGAATAAATAACACAACACATTAGTTCAAGCGAATTGGCATGTCCTTTTACAGACTCTGAGGAAGATATTGAGGCGATAGATATAAAAACCAAGATCTCTCATGCAGATGCTAAGAAATTATTTATGGCTTACGTTCAATGGGCTAAGGAGAATGATTTGGATATGCAAGACATTGTATTAATGAAGAGACTAGAAGAAAAAGCGCGAAAAAACTACCTCAACAAAATTATTCAACCCAAAATAAATTCATTTTTTAGTAATTCATAGTATGTATGTATTTTACAAATTTAAATATATATATATTTCCCATGTAATACAAATTATGTTTTTAATAAATATATGTTAAACAAATTGATAACTTTGTTTTATTTCATCAATATTGCTTCAAAAATGTTTACTTCTATAGTCCGGACAACCTCGATAATCCGAACGACCCTAAAACTATATGTGTCCGGATTATCGAAGTTGTACTGTACCTTACTAGTTTTAACTATTTTTACTTTTAGTGATGATTTACATTATTTCTTACTTTTCATAAGTTCAATGCAAATTTAAAAAAAAAAAAATACAAACTATTTTTAAAAACGACTTTAGATGTAAAATTTATTAGCTGTTAATATAAAAATTAAAAAAAAAATGGAATAAATTTGCTTACACGGATTTACACGGATTTGTTATGTTGCATTTGCGGATTTTTACTCTCTTCAGGTTGGCATCACTGGTGCAGTTGAATGTTCATATTAAATTTCATTGAAATCGGTTCAGGCGTTTAGGAGTTATTGAGTCTTTAAAACGCACTACTTAATGCGCCCCCTTACGTAAGTCTTTGGAATTTTTATAGCCTATGTTATCTTGGGCGCAGCCGAACCTTCATTCAAATTTAATTGAAATCGGTCCAGGTGTTTAGGTGTTATTATAGAGTGCCACGCCCATATACTTCCACAAAATTTTTACCTATTCTTTATATTGGTTGCAGGTGAACCTTCATACCAAATTTCATTGAAATCAGTCCAGGTGTTTAGGAGTTATCGAGACTTAAAAATGCACTTCTTAAAGCGCCCTCTTGCGTAAGTCTTGTGAATTTTTTATGGCTTATGTTTTATTTTGGGAGCAGTTCAACCTTCATAACAAATTTCATTGAAATCGGTCCAGGCGTTTAGAAGTTATTATATAGTGCCACGCCCACATACTTTCGCCCACTTTTTAACACCCCCTATGTTCTTTCTCACTATGAAAGGTACTCGGTATACAAATTTCAGCTCAATCGGATAAACGGTGCGCGAGCCTATACGGAACAGACAGACAGACAAACATTTGATTTTATATATTAGAAGATACACCTTGTTTGTTTCGATACCTCCCACCGTTCTAGGCCGACAGCATTCTATTTTACGTGGGGCGAACATAACCATGTTTGCCTTGTACCACAATGTTATTTGCTGTTCAATATTTCAAAATATCTTAAAATTTGTACAAATAACACTGTTCAACAGAACTGAAATTTTTAAAAATCCCAAGAGGTTTCACAACAGTTTCCTAAGGTTTTAGGTTCGCTGAATCCGAATCTGAAGTCAGAATTTTCGGGTCACCCTAGGTTTTCGAGCTTAAGGGGAGGCTGAACCTCAATCACCTACTGTTAATGAAATCAATATGACCGACCCCATTACTTATTTAAGAGGAACATTTTTTATCTTGGAACCCAAAAACAATTTTTTTTTTTTTAAATAAAAAATTAAATTTGCAATTTTTTTTTTGCAAGATTGTAAGCATTTTAGGTTATTTCTGACCAAACAATAAATGAAACAGAATGATTATTATTTCAATTATTAAATTACATTTATTGATACTTACACAGCTAGGGTTCGAACCCACGTCCCCCCGCATGACAGTCTAGTGCACTTCCACTGAGCTATTCGCAACGATAATATAATGGCGTTTTCGTTTCTACCAAAAAATGTTGCCTTTTCATTGCCCTTGCCTTTTTTCGTGTTCGATTCTAAAATAAGTGCAAACGGGTGAGTAAATTCTGTGTTCGTTTCTTAAAATGTCACACTCACAGAGGGCAAAAAAGGCGCATTTTCTGCCCTGCGAAACTTTCTCAGGGTAGATGATTGCCCTGCATATCAGCTGTTTTTAAAACGATAATATTATGAAATGCTTGCGTTAGACAAGGATAGTTACATTCGTTTATTTAAGTTGACATTTTTCGAGTAGGCAAAAACATGCACTTTAACAGTGTTGTGGGCAACATTGAAAACATTTTGCACTGCGACAGGGCAACATTTTTTGGTAGAAACGAAAACGCCATAAGTATAGCAAAACACATCTAAAAACTATTGCTTAGGAAAAATAGACAATTCAACAACAACACAAAAATATTTCAACAGATAATTTTAACAAGACAAAAATACTTTGAAACGTTCATTCAACAAAGAAAATTGTTTACTTAAACGCAAATCATTTAATCGAAGAGTGTTGTTAAATAACAGTGGCCGACCGTTAATATTACAGTTGATATTTTTCTGAGTGTAGATACAAAAGTGATTGAACGCGGTATTTGTTTGTTGTTTTTTCAACATGGAAATCGATTACGACTTGGTAGCTTTAAATATTAGAAAATATTTATTATTAAATTAATAAATGAATTCCATTAATATATTAATAATTTTATTTACCGATTCTTGCAACACCACTTTCTTGTCAATATTTTTAATAATATAATCTTCCAAAAATAAGGGTTAAAAACAACTGTTTTTCCTTTATCTTATATTAGGATAGTAGTAATTTTCCTTAAAAAAGGGAACTTTTTAGCTACTGAAGCGTATTCAAATTTATTTCACCACACCAACACACTGTCCTGCTCGTTGTCTGCTGACATGAACAGCGGACAAAATGAACACATTTTGCTAAAATTTCCAGCTCAACAACGCAGTCTCCGATACTTTCATGTACTTGTTGTATTCGTTTATGAAATTGAAACCTTTCTGCTATAATATTTGTCTCTGGTCTAAAATGTGCTTTTAGAATTTTTATCAGCTCTTTATATCCCTTTGAGTGAGGTTCCGCAGGTGCACTTAGGGAAAAAGATATGTAGTCAGTACAGAGCCAGCTACACTCTAAAAACAGCATGTAAAATTACCGTCTAAATACTGGTATTTTTTTGTGTGAAATTACTAATTTTCCACATATTTACACATTTAATGTTTATTTTCTTGACTTACGCATCAAAATCTCAAAATTACGAGCATTTACAACTAAAAAATGCATTCTCTTTGCGGAATTACACACCACGTTTGTAAACTCACAAACAATTTTGTAATCTTACCGCTGAACTTTGTTTCTTTACGTACAATAACGTTGTGGTCGCGTCATGTGTTCAAAAGTGACGCCATTACGCCGAGTCGTGTTCATTCTTGTTGTGTGTTTGGCAGCGTTCTGGTCATATTTTTGTGAAAAAGTTAAAATAAGTGCTAGAAAATATAAATATTGAACGAATATTCTCTTAGAAATAAGTTATAATAGTGTAAGTTAATAAGTTAATTAAGAAGTGTAAAATAGTAATTCATAGTAATAAGTTTATTAGAAAAAATGTTTAATTGCAATATATGTGGCAGTGGTTTTAGACAAGTGAAAATTTATGAGAGGCACCTTATTATTCATAGAGAAATAAAAAATGTTATTTTAAGTGCTTGCAAGAAAATTGTTTTAAAAAATATTCCAATTATATATCATACAAGAAGCATTTGTATTGGCATCAAAATGTCCAAAAAAAATAATGGACATTTCTCGATAGTGGGAACTATGAGTGCTCTACTTGCAGTGTAAAGCTCATGGGAATTCTTCGAGCTGTTACTCAACAAGCAGTCACAAAATATCCAAAATCTCTGCTCGAAAAAGACAGCGAAGGCAACATAATTTCCGTAACATTACTTTTTAAACCGTTCACCAAACAATAACCCAAATATTTTTAAGTCGAATATTCCTTTTAGAAAGAGGAGACAGTCAAATATACTTAAAAAAACTTGGGCTAACTGGCAACCTTAGGACGACGTACCTTCAGATGCATTGAAAATGATGAAGAACAAGCAAAATTACTTAAAAACTTCATTTATAAACCTCCCTGAATCTCAACCAATCGAGTTAATTAAGTCCCACATGAAGGATTGTTTTCATCTACAAAGACAATTTTTCAACAACATTGAGCAAGTGCCTTCCGTACAAGAGATCCAAATAAATTGACCTTATATTTTAAACAAGCAATGCTTGTACCAGCACTTCAAGCAGCTTATGGACATTGATTCCAGAATCTTCTGCGAAAACTTCAGGCAGTCGCAAAATAAGTTAAAATTATTTCTGTTGAGCACAAGCAAAAAAGCCTTAAAAAATACTTCAGAGTGTGAGCTTCCGGATGAGATGGAAATAGTTTTAAATTTTATAAAATATTTTGGTGAAGATCCAGACTACCTTTTTAAAGATTTCGAGGTAAATTTTGTAGGAAATGTTTAAATATTATGATTTGTAATTTTTTCGTATTTTTCAGATGAGAACAACTTTGGAAAAAATAATCAAGACTATACCAACGAACTTTATAACTTTTACCAGTTAGTGTCTTTAAAAACTTATTTGGTAAAATCCTATAAAAATCAAAGAAGTTTATAAAAATTCACATATATATTAATTTTCAGAATGTGATGTACAAGGAATGACTAACGTATATATATTTATTCAAAAAGTTCTCATAGCTCAAAAATTGGCAGAAAATAACTTTTTGGAAATGCTGACACAAGTCATTAATTATTACTTTGTGTTAAATATAATGTATCCTGCGAAAATTTCACAGACAATGGAATTTTTCGTACGTTTTTGCTAGAAATTTAGAACGTGGTTCCAAAAAAAAAAAACATTTATAATTTACAAAAGGTTAACAACCTAATATCAAAAAATAACTAATATTCAATAATTTTATTGCATTAAGCAAATCATTTCTTGACGATTAGTTTTATTAGCATTTAAGATTTTCAATAAACAATTATAAATTTATTTATTTAATTTCTTATTTAAATTAATTTAATATTAATTTTTTGAATTGTTAGCTGTTTTTTTTTAATTAATTAAATATTAATTTGTTGAATTTTTACTAAGCCTTGTGGTTATTAAATTCAGCTGATGAATAAATTTAAAACTTTAATGAAATATAATATTAACATCTTTTAATAATGTGACTGATTATAAATTAAGATTATGGAACTTGTATTGATTTTGAGCTCAAGAATAAGATGATTGGAACATAAAATTTGAAATTATTTATATATATTTCAATATAAAACGATTTTTAGAACATTATATAAGAAAATTATTGAAATCAGACTGAAAGCACGCATTTCGATGCAATGAGGAATCGGAAAAGGAAATATTTGGGATACTTTTACTCAAATAATTAAAAAATAATTTATTATTATAAATAATATTTAATAGTAATTAATATAAAATTATTTAATAATAATAATAAATTAGTATCAAATGTTTTTCATAATAAATTGGTATTATATATAATTTATAATAAATATTGATATTTTCGAAACGCCACTGGTTTATCATGCAGGATTGCACACATAATGCGTAATTTCTATACAAAATTAAACATTCACTGTGTAAATTTTCGAATGTGGGTGTGTAATTATTTAAACATTTCGGTAGTAACTTTTACACATTTGAAACGTAATTTTACGTGATGTGTAAAAATGCACATATTAAGCGAGGCAACTTTTCTGCTTGCTTGAATGTAGTAACATTACATGTTTTTTGTTTTGAGTGTATGTTAAATCTATGCACTGCAACTTGTATGAGAACACAACGAGAGCAGTATTTACTGAGTAAAGGGAGTATGTACTGACTACATATCAATTTATTCACTTTTTAAAATGAATGAAAAATGTATTCAACACATCATGTTATGAGTTGAATACGTTGCAGACTTCAATAGATACAAGCAACGTGTACTCAATCAACGTGTTATGTAATTTTTTACAAAAACTTTACTCAATAAATAAAATATAGACTCAGTACATTGCAATGCTATACATATGCTATATACTCAGTACAGGGAACTTGTATATATCAATGAAAGCAAGGCATGTACTCAATACATAAAATATAGACTCAGTACACGTCCCCTTTAAACGATTGAAGTGACACATTTATTCTACTTACTTACTTAGATGGCGCTTACAACCGTTGGTCGGTTTTGGCCTGGTCTAAGAATTTGCGCCAGCCTCTTTTGTCGTGCGCTTGCTAGCGCCAGTTGGAAATTCCAAGCGTCGTCAGGTTATCCAATGCCTGGTCTTTCCAACGGAGATGCGGTCTTCCTCGTCTGCGTTGGCCACCGCTGGCTACCGAATCCAATATTTTTTTCGCTGGAGCTTCGTCGTTCATTCTCTCGACATGACCTAGCCAGCGAAGCCGCTCTATTTTAATACGCTCTACTATATCGATGTCGGCATATAGCTCATACAACTCGTGGTTCCATCGTATTCGGTACTCGCCATTGACGCAGATTGGACCATACATCTTGCGAAGGATTTTTCTCTCGAACGCTCCCAAAGTCCTTTCATCAGAGCTGCTCAACGTCCAGGTTTGTGATGCGTATAGTAGGACGTGCATGGTTATTGACTTATAGAGCGTCAGTTTTGTTCGTCGAGAGAGAGCTCTGCTTCTCAATTGCCTACTGAGCCCAAAGTAACACCTGTTGGCAAGAGTTATCCTTCGTTTAATCTCAATACTGATATCGTTGGAGGAGTTAATACTGGATCCCAGGTAAACAAAGTCCTTCACAACCTCAAAGGAGGTGTTGTCAACAGTGACGTGGTTTCCAAGACGCTGGGACTGTTTGTTTGTTGACACGAGATACTTCGTTTTATCTGCGTTCACTGCAAGACCCATTCGACTCGACTCTTTTTCTAGCCTGGAGAATGCTGCACTGACTTCGCGCGTATTTTGGCCAATGATGTCAATATCATCAGCATACGCCAGCAGCATAACGCTCTTATAGAAAATTGTGCCGCTGCGTCTCAGGTCAGCAGCTCGGATGATCTTCTCCATTACTATATTAAAGAAGTCGCACGATAAGGAATCACCTTGTCTGAAACCTCGCTTGGTATCGAACGGAAGGGAGAGGTCCTTCCCGATTTTCACTGCGCTGCTGGTGTTGTACAGTGTCATCCTGCAAAGACGTATTAGCTTGGCAGGAATACCAAATTCAGACATGATGGAGTATAGGTGACTCCTTATTGGACTGTCGAAGGCGGCTTTGAAATCGACAAAGAGATGGTGCGTGTCGATTTGTTTTTCGAGGGTCTTTTTCAAGATTTGTCGGAGCGTGAAGATCTGGTCAATGGTGGACTTTCCAGGTCTGAAGCCACACTGATAAGGTCCAATCAGTTGGTTGACGACGTGCTTCAGTCTTTCACACAATACGCTCGACAGGACCTTATATGCGATATTTAGAAGGCTAATCCCACGGTAGTTGGCGCAAATGGTGGGATCGCATTTCTTGTGGATTGGGCAGAGCACACTGAGGTTCCAATCATCTGGAATGCATTCTTCCGACCATATTCTGCATAGAAGTCTGTGTATGCATTTAAACAGAGCTTCGCCACCGGTCTTAAACAGCTCAGCCGGTAGACCATCGGCTCCTGCGGCTTTGTTGTTTTTAAGCCGAGCTATAGCTGTTAAGACCTCGTTATAGTCGGGCAGCGGAACTTCAACGCTGTCATCCATGATTGGGGTTTCCGGGATATCATCTCCACTGGCGGGATTGTTGTCAGCGTCGCCATTTAAAAGACTAGAGAAGTGTTCCCTCCATAGCATCAGTGTACTCTGGATATCTGTCACTAGATTCCCATTCTCATCCTTGCAGGAAGAGGCTCCGGTCTTAAAACCATCGGCCAGGCGTCTTATTTTTTCGAAAAATTTTCGAGTCTCATTCCTGTCGCCATGCATCTCAATTTTCTCGCACTCACGCATTTTCGCCTCTCGTTTTTTTCGCCTGAAAATGCGTCTCTCTTCCCTCCTCTTCTCTCGGTATCGCTCCATAACAGCACGCGTTACAACCGACTGCAGGGTGGCTTTGTAGGCGATGTCCTTCTCTGCAGTGGCGTCGCGACACTCCTGGTCGTGCCACTGGTTTCGGCGAGGGCGGTGGTAGCCTATCACCTCTTCGGCAGCCGTACGCATAGAGTGGGATATGTGCGTCCACTGTCCGCATATATCGTCGATCGGAGGAGTGCTTTCTTGAAGCAGGAGTGCGAGTCGATTAGCTAAGGCTTCGGCCGTCCGTTTTGACTGCAGCTTATCGACGTCTAGCTTTCTTTGTGTAGGATTGCGAGCATTCTTAGCTGCGCACAGACGTGTGCGGATCTTGGCTGCGACAAGATAATGATCCGAGTCTATGTTAGCACCACGGATCGTGCGTACGTCTAGTACACTGGAAGAGTGCCTTCCGTCAATCAAAACGTGATCAATTTGGTTGCATGTTTTTTGATCAGGGGACAGCCAAGTGGCCTTATGAATATTGAGATGCTTGAATCTAGTGCTACTAACGACCATGTTTCGTGCTGCGGCGAAGTCAATCAACCTCATTCCGTTATCGGATGTGTTGTCGTGGAGGCTGAACTTTCCGACTGTTGGACCAAATATGTTTTCCTTACCCACCTTGGCGTTGAAGTCACCAAGCACGATTTTTATGTCATGACGGGGGCAGCGCTCGTATGCGTCTTCAAGGCGCTCGTAAAAACTTTCTTTGGTCTCGTCATCTTTTTCTTCTGTCGGAGCGTGCGCACATATTAGGCTTATGTTAAAAAATTTTGCCTTGAAGCGGATTATGGCAAGTCGTTCGTTCACAGGAGTGAATCGCAGGACATGATGCCGTATTCTCTTGCCAACTACAAATCCGCATCCAAACTCGTGCTTCTCCGCATGGCCGCTGTAGTAGATATCACAGGATGCTTGCCGTAAGCAACCCTGTCCCTTCCATCGCATTTCTTGGATTGCAGTGATATCAGAATTATATCTTTCCAAGATATCAATCAGTTGGATAGAGGCACCATCCCAATTTAGGGTTCGGACATTCCAGGTGCATATCCGTAAATCATTATCAGTTTTTCGTTTGCGGTAGTCGTCATCAGATTTGGGGATCATTCTTTTATTTATTCTTAAACTTTTCATTGAAATGGTTTTATTACATGGTGGGCTTCAAACCCAACGCACAACCTTTGCTTGATGGCCACAGGAAGCCCGCCGCTCAGATTCGCCGCCAAAGTTTATCGGGCGATAGTACTTTGACGTTACCAGGAGACACCACGCGGAGGTTTGAGTCGACTTGAGACGATTTCGACATGGATAATGCTGGCCTCGCCAAGTTGAGGCAGTCAGACACGTTGCCATGTGAAGATCGCCCCCTTATCTCCCCCTTATCGCCCCCTTATTTATTCAGTACATAAAATATGGACTCAGTACACGTATCGGTTGCTCATCGGCACACGATTTTGCTTTATAATGTCATTCGTTTCTTGATTTTCAAATAAGTAACACCTCCAAAGCCTGTAGAAAATTAGAGATGGAATGAATTTATCCGCTGTACTCTAAAACAGGGATGCGCTGCGCCTAACTCTTTCCACTCTTTACAACAACTTCGATGTTTTCATAATTGTTGTAATTCGACAAATTCAGTTTGAAGAAAAATCATTGCTTCTTATTGCTTTGTTGTTTTTTAAAGAGCCATCAAATGACTCTTCTTGCATTTGCATGTTGTTGTTTTTGTGTGTTCAACAATTTAACTTGTGCGCTTGGGCACGGTCAGCATTTGTGTTGTTGTTTGTATGTCTTTTTGTTGTTTTGCTTCGGCGCTGCCAGAATTCGTGTTGTTGTTTTCACATTGAAGGATTCGTGTTGTTGTTTTGTGTGTTCAATATTTATGAACTTTTGTGCTGTCGCAGATGTAGGTTTTATGTGCTTTTGTTGTTAGAAAAATTATAGTGCCAAGAATCCAAAGATTTGTTGTTGTTGTTGGCTTTTTGTTGTAATTGTTGTAGCACTCTTCAAATTATTTTTCTGGGTATCACTGCTCTAAAACAAAAGCGATGAATGGATAAGAAATAAATGGCTGGTTTTCTTTAAGTAATTGCCAATTATTTTGTGAAATCCAGCCATTTCTTTATAAAGTTAATCATTTCATTTGTTGAGAGGGTGATTTAGGCACAGACAAGAACTGTGTATATATTCAATATATGAAATTATGAACAAAAAATATATAATGAATACATTATGAATGTACTCATTACAAAAAATTATGTTTTGAATATATGTAATGATTACATTATGTATGTACTCATGTACTCCAAATATGTAATGAGTAAATTATGTATGTAACGAGTAAATGCAAATTGTTCTAACATACTGAACTCATCGCAAATGTTCTACATGACTTTATGTAATGAGTCAATAATCTATGTAATACGTATGTAAGAACTTTACTCATTACATAAAATTGTTTGTAACAGTTTGCGATGAGTACAGTGTGAATGTACTCACCACTTACATCCATGAATTCACGACACATATTTATGTGTTGAGTAGGTATGTACATAAAATTATTTATTGACTACAGAACCGCTTAAAAGCATTATGTAGTCAATAGAGATTTCAACATGTACTCAATACATGAAAAATGTAAAATTTTTGTGTGCAGAAAACTATGCCATGAGTATATAAATTTATGTATTGAGTCCATAGGTTTTATCCTCTGTGTGCTACCAATGATTTAAAAATTTTGTAGTAGTCCGGCCTGATTAGCGTTATTAAATATGATCCTTGCAACTTATCATCCGTAACCTTATTAATTGTCAGCAATTGATCTAACCTTTCTGCATAGCTGACAAAGTCATCGCCGGGAGAAAAAAAATGCAATAGTTCCAAAGAAATGACCCATAGTATTAGACTCGTGTTGAGTTTCTACTTCAAAACTTTGCTGTGTATCTTCAAATCTTTCTGACCCACTGCTTTCTTGGTCAGAGAATATTTCTGATTTTTTTAATTTATACACTTTTTATTCTCGTCGCCAAAACTGATATGTTTAATTCAATAAAAAAACACGGCATTCATAATTTGATTCAGTAATTTATTCTGTATACTTTAATTATACATTAATAGTAATTTATGCTGTCAGGCGAGATGATCGAAACCAGTTACAGCAATAAAAATTCAGGGTTACATAGTTATAAAGAAAGTACTAAATATTAAATACATATAAGAAGCGTAGAACAGTTCAGAAAAATAAATTTTAAGATCGGTCAATCCATTCGAGATTTTAATAGACTTAAGGGCCAAATAGACCAGAGAACTGCAATGAGTATCCGACAGAAATCGGATACTCAAATCATACCCGAGATACCCGAGTTTCTTTCTGTTATCTGCCCTATCCATACTCAATAAAATATGTAAACTACTTAGACTCATTCGCTCATTAAAATATTTTCAGGTATGAGTTCATACTTATATCGTAGAGCGGCGTGATCCGAACCACTTTGATTTGTTTTCAATGAGTGTGTTGAGTTTGTGTATAGGAAGGAAGCTCGACCCGAGTGTATTTTGAGTGTATCCTGAGTACTGCTCTGTCTCTGCCAACGTCTCTATTTTGTTTGGATTTGATTTTTGCGTATGTTTTTTCGTAATCGCACTGCAGGCAATATCAGCTGAAATTTTTTTATTGTGTTTTTGTAGGAATTTCGTTGTTGGTATTTTTCTGTTACTCTATGAAGAAAAGAAAATAACAACAACATTTATGAGTTTTGTTTTTTTTTCTTTCTGTTACGCGTTCGTTCGTGTAAGCTGAATACATAAAACATACAAAATAATAAAAAAAAAAAAACTCGTATTTCTGTTGCACACAAAAAACTGGTTTCTCACTGCTGCGCTCATCTTCACATCAGTGGCAGAATGAACCGAGTAATTCGGGTGTTTTTGTCGATTATGAGTTTTTGGGTAAGTATGATGAGTATCAGCGAGACGACAACAACCATAAGTATTTATGAACCGAAAAACCCGATCATTGCCCGATCCGACTTGTGATTTAGTATACTGAATAGGGTTGCGTGCGGTTAGGGTTGAGTAGGTTTTTGGACTCATTTTTTTCGGATCTACTCAGAGTCTCAAAAAAGCTACCCGTTGCAGTTCTCTGGTTGCTGCGCAATGAGAAAGGACAGCGATACTTCATGATTTATATCTTTGTTTTCATCACTAACACTTCATATTCATTGATTTTAATAATTTTTCAGAATACTTTTTGCTTTCAATCTTCCAAAGTGACGGCAAAGATTTGAATAGCTCTTTAAATTCAACAACATTTGTCCTTTGTTTCGCTGCAACACGTCTTTGCACAACAAAGTCTGTGAGGTTTCACCATACACTACACAGACGGCCCGTCAGACACGACCGAAAATTAAAAAGGGTGGATTTTATAAAAAAAATTAAATGCAACTGGGCAAAACCCTTATAAGCGGTATAAACCGTATAAGTTTATTCTCCTTTTAATGAACTGTCAAAGTTTGTATGAAGAAGCTTTTGCACAAACCAGATATCTTTGCTCAACGATTTAGCTGGGCAAACGAACAGGCAAACTTATAACATCAATCAGCTGATTTATTTTATTAATGCAAAAGAAAAAATTAGAAGGAAGAGAAAATATAGTCAAAATTGTAAAATTAATTAAATAAAATGGAAAAGGTAAGAATGGAAATTTTGTGAATTGAAGGAATTAAAAAATATTTATATACTTCATTTGCAGAAAGCAAACCCTGAACTCGCAAACAGCTGATATATCATGCAAATGCTCAATCGACTTTTAAGGGATGCTCATGCAACCTGCCTGATAAAAATAACTAAATTGCCTAAATTATATTCTTGCCTCTTTGCATGAATACCCTTAAAATATTTTAATTTTTGTCAGACATCTGAACAGACCTTCAAACAACCAAATACACTATTAGACCGTCGCAACAAACACGTGTTTGTCTATCTAGTCTGTGTAGTCTATTTGGCTCTGAAGATTTTTTGTGTGGTTGCACACAACAGTGGGTAACAACGTTTGGATATTATGAATACAATGTCGAGAGAACTTAAGAAGCTTTAAACTTTGAAAAGTGAAAGCTAATAATTTAAGTTTAAGGATTAACCGAACAAATTCATAATTGGTGCTAAAATAATTATAGCTGGCGTTCAAGTTGAATTATGGGCTTTGGTGTATTCAGGAACTTATAGTAGAATTTTATGGCGAATTTTTTTGTGGGACATTTTAGCCCTTTAAAGCTCTGTTTTATGGGAATTGCTTGTCCCTTTTTTACAATGGGACAAAAAAGCCCCATATGCTGATGAGCTTAGAGGGATAAATGTTCTAGAAAAATGTCGTATAAAAATGTTCGTCGTAGTTTTTTACATACATTTTTCAAACCTATCCCATAGCTAAAGTATAAGGGTCACATGGTTTCCTATTACGATTCATCATAAAAATTTGTAAAAAGAGGGAAAATTAAAACATAAAATATAAAATTCCGACATAAACTTTCAAAACACGGATATATGTATACTTGTTTTTTGTCCTCTCTAACAGAATTCGTTGTCGAACTCGAACCTTGTAATTTTTTTTTGTGTTGCACAGTGTAGTTCAAACATTAAATGCATAATGTTGTATATCAAATTAAAGAGTATTCATTTCATATTCTAAATATAATCTTAATATATAAAAGACAAGCGTCCTGCTCCGTGCTCTATATCGTAAAACATGTTAAGCCTGGACCAGAACCCGTTGTAAAATTATCCATTTGAAATGATTGTACTTACTAAACCTTTTGCTCTATATCGTAAAACCTGTTCAGCCTGGACCAGAACCTGTTGTAAAATTATCTATTTTAAATCTATGTACGAACTGTACTTTTTAAAACCTGTTCAGCCTGGACCAGAATTTTGCAAACCAATCACAATAATCACTTCTTTTTTGCAAAATTTATTAACACGCGTTAATAAATTTTCAATATAAAAAAAATTGAAGGCTTCTTTTGGGCATAAAATCGAAAATCTAACAAAGTTAAACGTTATATAGTATCTCCCTAAAATTATTTTTGTCATGTTGGCATTCATTTCATAGTACCAACCTATTTGATTTTAGAAAATACGTTGGAAAATATAAAAAAACATTTTTTTCCGAAGTGTCCAATACAATGGACAAATCCATTGAAAGGGTTAAATAGATTTTTGGCGATACTTTGAGTCCGAATAATATCAACCGTTATTCCAAAATTGCTATCCTGTGCCCAAAAACTTCCGATGTGAACGAAGTCAACGAGCAAGTTCTAAATATTTTAGTTGGTGACACAGTGAGAGATCTGAGCACGGATTAAATTGAAGACAGTGATGATAACGGTAAACAAAATTACCCTGCCGAATTTTTGAATGAATTTTATCGTTCAGGAATGCCACTGCATAAGTTAAACCTCAAAATTGGAATTATTATAATACTTCTTCGAAATTTCCATACCAAAAGAGATGTCTGTAATGGAAGGTGGTTAGTTTTGAAAAACCTAACAAACTTAATTAATCATCGCACAGGTATTGACAGGCGCACTGACGAACATGAAATAGTTTTCATACCTACAATTGATTTGGCCCCAACAAACACAGATTTGCCTTTCACTATCCGGAGGCGACAATTTCCAGTTAAACTGACCTTTTCAATGACCATAAATAAATTGCAAGGTTAAATATTGCAAAAAGGTGGAGTTTTTCTAAAAGAACTGGTATTTAGTCATGGACAGTTTTAGCGGGCTGATGATGTAAAACTAAGCATTATAGATGGCAAGGAACAAGGTTAATTGGTTAAAAATTCTAAGAATTTTTTTACTAGAAATGTTGGATATAAAGAAGTTTTATCAAAATAATTTAATAAACATGTTTTCAAACAAAAACCTCTGTATATAAGTCCAATAAATTTTTTGTCGCATTTTGTACTCTAAATGGTTCCTTCCCGTCGTAGGACGGGCTTTTACACTAGTATCTATATAATTAATAGGCTAAGGTTTTTTTTGTGACTTCAACTCCTCCCAGACCAATAGACCGATTTTATCGATTCAGATGTCATTTAATCAGGTTTTGGCTGAAATTGTGCAAACCACTTTTAAAAATTGTGATTTCGCTTCAGGGGGTTCCCAACCTTTTAAAACAGAAATAAAATTTTTGTACAAAAATCCGCTATTTAATCGATTTGAAATTTAGTTTGCGAAGAGCTTATGAATTGGTCGAATTTGAATTTTTTTTTAAATCTAAAAATTTTTAACCAAAATTATCTTTTATGCATTCCTCAAATGTCTATTGTCCGAAAAATGCTGTTGCAAAATCAAAAATTCCACTTTCCGAGCAAACAACTCAGTCAAATTTCAACGGTTTTCGAAAAAAAATTTTTTTTGGCGTTTTTTCATCTGTAAGTACCTTTTATTAATTTCTAAAATATCTCTTAGTATTATGTCTTAAATCTATTTTTCACTACGGTTTTTTTTAAATTAGTTATGTTTTATAGCTGGAAGAGTTAAGCTGCGATGTTTTCGAATAGTAACAATGTTTGTCTCAGTAGTAATATAAGTGTAAGTCCGTCTTCGTATTTTAACAGTTATTAAAAAATTTAGTGTCAGATCATATGTTTCAAGTCAAACCATTCAGATAATGATCTTTTATATCATTATTGAGACTGAATATATCGTTATTGAGTATAATAACTTCTTGAATAGAATATCATATATTAAACGTCTATAATGTTTCTAACACTTAATTTTTCTTGAATTGCTCGAATTCGGGCAACAGGTTTACTAGTTTTAGTTATACCTCAATAACTTGTTTTTTAAATAAACTTTAATTCTTAAATAACAAATTATATAAAATAATATAAACCGTTATAATTTCAAAAATAATTGGTTAACAGAAAAGTTTATTGAACACAAAATAACCGTAATAAAATTATCTTTCAAATACTAACTTTGATGCAATATTTCCTGCACTGAAAGGACACTGCTTCCGGCTTCATCAATATTTTTGTACCTTTTTAAGTGTCTGGCTTAAGGAACCCCCCTGCCAGGTGTCTGGCAACAACATTTATAAAATTCAGCTTTGATACTATGACGTAAGTAAGACCCTTTTTTTGAACTTTTCAAAGCTTAAAGTTCCCTCGACAATGGATTCATAATTTCCAAACGTTGTTACCCACTGTTGAAACAAAACCTTAGCTTTGATAAAATGACGTAAGTCTGGCGGTCGCTAGTTCTTAGTCTATTACAGTAGAGACTCACAAAAGTTAAGACTTCTAAAAAAGCTTCTGCCACCAAAAGAGACTCTAAAAAGTAAACTTTTGCGTTAACTTTTCCGAGTTCCTTTTTGCACAAGAAAGAGTAAAACGCAAAAACAATCGGAACTCACCGTTATGAAGAAGAAGTTGCAAAAATATGCATGCTCAGTTTAGTTCAGTTCAATTTGTATTGTTCAATTTGACACAAAGGCCAATTGAGTGTCATCCGAATAATTTTTCAAAACCATTTTTTTATTTAATAAGCTACATATTGTATGAAATTCATATGAACATAGTATAAAACATCAATAAAATATGCATATATAATATGCCCCTTATACATAAAATATTGCCCCTATAGTATTCTATTCGGAGCAATATTGCCCTGCAATCGTTTGACAATATTGCCGGACACATTTCCTTGCTGGCAATTTTGCGTCTTCATGGGCAATATTCAAAGCAATCACATTCTGGCAATATTGCCATTGCCGGACATGTTCCCCGTGGAGACGCTGTGTTAGCGGTGGGAGTTGGATGCTGCTTCCAAAATCCTAGCCTTTTTTATGCGTGGTAGGATTTGGGGAACAGTAATAGGGGAACTATAACATGCAATAACAATAAAGTTCAGCTACTACAGCTTTTTCGCACTTTATCAGCATTAACCCATTTAAAACCACGACACATAGCATAAAAGAAATTTTATTTTAAGGATTTCAGTGGCTAAAAATAAGTTAATGTGGAAAAAATTTACTATACAAAGTTTGGATTGGGCTCAGGGAAAACACAGGACATAACTACTAACCATGCATACAAAGATCTATTAATACATAATCTCTTTTAGTCTACTTTTGAGTTGACCTTTTGACAAGTTAACATCAAAAACGCTACAGTTGTTAACAAAGGTACTCATGCGGTTTAAAGGAGCAGTTATCATATAATTCGTTCTACTGAATGGTACATAAATTAAGTTGTTTGCGTTTCTACTGCTTCTACGGTTAGTGTTAAAATTAATAAGAGAAAGGAGTTCTGGAGAATCAAATACACCGGTTATAAGTTGGTGTAAATATATGATATCAGCAGACTCCCTTCGCTCACTTAGTGACTGCAATCTTAATAGTTTTAAACAATTCTGATAAGGAGGAAGGTTTAAAATGTCAGTTCCACATAAGTCCCCCAGAGCAAACCGAACAAAACGTTTTGGATCCTCTCTTTTCGTTCAACATGCACATTATAACATGGGGACCAGACTCGACTTGCATGCTCCACGTGAGGACGCACTATTGCATAATACAACGTTGTAGTTGTGATCATGCTATTGAATTCATTGGCCCAGCGTTTTATAAATCCAAGCATTGAAGACGCTTTTTTACATATATTATCAATATGAATGTTGAAAGATAACTTAGCATCCATGCATATACCAATGTCTTTGACTGCATCTACACGACTTAAAGCAGTATCTTTTATATTGTAATCAAATAATAAATTATTCCTTTTTCACGAAAAGTTCATGGTTTCGCATTTACTAGGATTGAGAAACATATTATTTTTAGTACACCAAACTTCAAAGGATTTCAGATCAACCTGGAGTAGGTTGGAATCATCTTTGGTATTTATTTTTCTGTATAGTTTCATATCGTCTGCATAAATCAGCAGATGAGAGTCTTCAATGACGTGTGTGACGTCATTAATTGCTAAAATAAACAGAAGTGGACCAAGGTGGCTACCCTGAGGTACACCTGATTCAGCAATAAATTCTGCAGACAACACCCCTCGGAATCATATTTTATAAGATCGTTCAGTCAAATACGATTCTATCCAGCATACAAAATATTGTGGAAATCCCATTAATTTAAGTTTGAATAAGATTAAGCCATGAGGAAATTTATCAAATGCTTTACTAAAGTCAGTATAAATACAGTCGACCGGGTTACCATATTGCATTGAATTTAAGCAGAATGTTGTAAAATCAAGAAGATTAGACACGGTGGATCTTCCATTAACAAAACCATGCTGACGAGTTGTTATGACTTCTCCACAATGAACCTTATCGCTCAATTACACAATTCGCTCAAAAAGTTTGGGAATCGACGAAAGCTTAGCGATGAGCCTATAATTATTTACATCATTCCTGCATAAAACATATATGTAAAAGTGTTCATACATACCTAAACATGTGCAATATACCCATATATATAGGAATGCATACCATTATTTTCTATTTTCAATGTTCCCTCAACTCAGTACTATTGAAGTTGTGCAGTTCCTTCTACAGAATTTTCAATAAAAAAAATTATGTGTTCTCTTAACCAAGTAGTTCACTCAATCCAGGGTTCCCTCAACTGCGATTGTACTGTAGTATAAAACTTTGAAATCTTATACAAAAAGAGCTACAATTTAAGATTTTGTACCATTACGAATCGGCCGTGGGGGTATTTTAACTTCGGCCAAGTCTAAAATATACCTTACTAGTTTTGACGTAGAATTACGTCTTACAGCGGGGTTTGTATGGGGTCGTTTTAAAAGATTTTTTCAAGGTCATTAGGCAACTTTTTGGCGAATACTTAAGGGTATACCTACAGCCTTTAATACTCTTCGTTCAAAGATAATATATATACTAAAATATCAGATATATCCTGCGCTGAATGAATATCTAATTTTGGATTTTGTCACTATTATATTAAAATCACAAAATAATAAAATATAAGAAGAAATATGCATGTTTTTATATAAGAAAATCAATCATCAGCTGCTATGTGCCTGCTGCTTTCTTTGTTTTTCTTTCGTTGTTTATGCTTGTATGCTTTGGTTTTGCACGAATTGATTGGTTCGCTTTGGCAGCATTGTAAGCATTAGTTCGCATTGGGTTTATGTATGCACTACTGTTCTTGTATACTATTTTGAAACCAGAGGTCATGAACCTCTTTTCAACTCAGTCAATGAACTCAATCTGTTAAATTTAACGAAATGGGTCTGTCATGCGGTTAGATTTAACTCTTATGAAAAAACGAGTTGGATCATATTTCTTTTTATGCTTTTACCCAATAGATGGCGTAAAATTTAAATTTTTATTTTTAATGCAAATTAATTTGGATTCCATATCCCACTAGAACTAGCGAGTGTAGTTCGCAAACTATACATCGAACAGAGATGAAAGTGTATCTAAATATCAAACAGAGACGAGAGGAAAGGACATGTGCTCAGCGTGAAATATAGTCACCATACGATTTTTTAAAATCGGAGTCTTAATTTTAATTTCAAATTAGTTGTTAAACTGACTGTAGCTCGCAAACTATATATCGGGCAAAGACGAAAGTGGCACCAATAGAAAGTGCATTTGCTTCGCCTTCTTTTCAACTAAGTCAATGAACTCAACCTGTCAAACTTAACGAAATGATAGAAAAAATTTGAAATTTTGCTTGTTTCTTTTTGCTTGCTCATTTAATCATACTTCCTTTTTAACTTTTTCTTTGTTTTGGCCTCGATAAGTAGTCCATAATTGAGTGTTATTAATTTATTTGTTAATTTTTGGAAGATCAATAAAAATACGTGCAAAATGAACAAAACAATCGGACCAAAGAGACAACGTAGAAGACGTTACAACTTAAACGGAATTCTACGTCTTCACTTACGATACTATCGAAACTGTTTCTTTTTTTTTCTTGTAAATTACACTATTGTCCGTAAAAATTTCACAATTCACAAAAGTTGACAGAGCCAAAACAAACAGGTAAACTTTTGTGAGTCTCTACTGTACATCAACGCGTTGATTAGTAAAAACCCTTGTAGTTATCCCACTACAAGTACTACATTCTTCTCGTTCCGTTTAGTCTTCTGAAGGTTTCACTTCTACCGTGTGTTTCGGCCACACACATACTTTTTTGTTGTATTCTTTTATTTTGTGACATTTTACTCCTTTATTCTAAGGCCCAGTTTCACCAACTATATTTAAGTTTAGCCTCAGCTAAGTTCAAATTTTTACAAACTCTTTTATAAAATTTCAAAATTGTTTTGGAAAATATAATCAGCTATTTGCTGTCGACGACTTAAGTATAACTTAAGTCACGCATTTTCCATACTTAAGTTGAACTTAAGTATGGTAAGTTGAACTTAAGTATGGTTAATGAAATGCATTTTGAGAGCTTAGGTTTAAGTATAACTTCTGAGAATATACATAAGGTTTAACTTAAGTATATTTGGTGAAACTGGCCCTAAGCATCTATTAACAGTGCTTCTAAAGCGTATTGAAGCAACTTGTAGTTGTTGTTGAAAGCGATGTATACTTTTAGTCACTTCTTGTTCAATTTTAGTTCACTAACAAGATGCCTGACAGTTTTTCTCTCTTTTTTTATATAATTTTTTATGTTTTTTATTTATTTATTTAATTTAATTGACTTCCTAATGCAACATGACCAAGGTCTTATAATTAAAGCATTAACTTCTAGAAACATCAGTTGGTTTGATAGCAGTGATACTTATACTAGTTACTAAAAAAACAGATAATAATAAAAACTAATGGCGTTTTCGTTTCTACTAAAAAATGTTGCCCTTGCCTTCTTTCGTGTTCGATTCTAAAATAAGTGCAAACGGGTGAGTAAATTCTGTGTTCGTTCCTTAAAATGTCACACTCACAGAGGGCAAAAAAGGCGCATTTTCTGCCCAGCGAAACTTTCTCAGGGTAGATGATTGCCCTGCATATCAGCAGTTTTTTAAACAATAATAATATGAAATGCTTGCGTTAGACAAGGATGGTTACATTCGTTTATTTAAGTTGACATTTTTCGAGTAGGCAAAAACATGCACTTTAACAGTGTTGCGGGCAACATTGAAAGCATTTTGCACTGTGACATGGCAACATTTTTTGGTAGAAACGAAAACGCCATAAGATGAGCTATAATGTTTGAATTTAAATAAAGTTAAAGTATTGTTTGATATTTGAACTCAAAATTTGCTTAAATTAATCATGATAATAAAAATGACTACAGTTACAAATGTTAAAACTTGAACAAAAGCCGACGATTATATCTCAAAGAAGAACTTATAGAACAATTATAACAAATAAATTACGGATAATGTTCAAAATTAATATAATATTATTGCAAAAGATACTCAATCGTTCTGAGATTGGTTGGTAGAGCGTTCCAAAGACGGATTGAATTCACAAAAAATTGTCTTTCGGATGCCAGACAAGAATGACGCATTTGTATAAGGCATTAGATCTTCGTGATCTTGTAAACCCGAGTCTGTTGTACAGATAAACTGGTTCCCCAGTATAAACCATCTTGTGCAGCAAGATAAGTGAACGAAATTTCAGTAAATTGTCAAGAGTCATATTGTATAAACGTTTTGCATGCAGGGAGACATGATCTCTGCGTTTTAAGCCATAAACATAACGAGCTATATTGTTGAAGAGAATATTGAGTTTGTGTTTAAATAAACTGTCACAGTTAGCAAATATTTCGCACCCGTAGAGTAGGGTAGGCTTAAGGCAGGGGCGGATCTGGAAAATATCTTGGGGGAGGGGAAATTACACTGGTTTACAAATAACGAAAAGTTGTTTGTACTTTGAATGCCACTATTCTTTTCTCATGTAAAATCGGTCGCTGATTCCGAAAAAAATTTTTTTTTTTTCTGTCGCTCCGTTTTCGAGATATTGCCCACTGTAGGGTTTTCAACGAAAAAAAAAGTTAGTTCCACTTAATTGCATATATCTCCTGAACCAACAACAGTAATCAAACAAATGATATATCAAATAAAAGCTAATAAAATTTCTTACAAACAATGCAAACATCATTTTTTGGTTAAGCTGTTAGTTTTGGCGGAATTAATTCAAATATCGGGGATTTTTTTTATTTTTCAGAAAAATTTCCACAAAAAGACAAAATAGTTGCAAATTTCGTTAAGAAATCAAAATATTTTGTTACTTTTGATATTTTTTACTAAGAGCCTTTATTTTTCCAAAAAAAATAAGCTATTGTTGAAGAAAATCTAATGAGAAATGAAAAGGTTGTGTTTAATGGAACGAAAGCACCCAAGTTATGTTGTTTTTACAAATTTTATTGTCATATAAATAAATTGGGTTATCTAATATATAAAAATCTCGTGTCACGGTGTTAGTGTACGAACTCCTCCGAAACGGCTGAACCGATTTTAATGAAATTTTGTTTGTATATTTGGCAGGTATGAGAATAGGTCGTAAGGTATTTTTCAACCTCCTAACCGCGAGGGGCGTGGCATTTTTACAAGAACACAAATTTTCGGCTTAACTTTCGTTTATAAATCACACATCAATGAAACTCGGTACGAACTTACTATTGAGTCTTGGCCTTCGACAGTAAAATTTTAGCAATTTTTGTAAAGGATGTTATGCCACCGCCCATAAAATTCAATTGTTTTTAATCGCATAAATTTTTAACTAAATGTCGCATAACATTGAAGTAACTTATTGGCCAGGTCTTTCAATTATAAAACAGACAGCATTGGAAAAAAGAATGGAATTACTAAAAAACAGAAACTCGGTTTGAAGTATCTATTTGGTGGTATACTTCTACTCGGAGGTACTCGCCAACTAAAACGGGTATTGAACTAGGGGCTTGGCTCTACGCATAAAAGACAATTTTTTATATTTAACAGCTTTGAAATTAATGATCACAGAATATGGAAACTCAGAGTGGAGTTACTTTTTGTTGATGGCCTTCTATGGCAAACTGGGCAGGTATTGGACCAGGACGGCAGTAACGCGCCGGGTATCAGCTAGTTGTACTATAATTTTTTATTTTTCATTTTTATTGTTCGTAGGAATCAAGTCAAGAGTTTTGCGAAAGAAAAGATAAGAACAAACACGCTACAATAAAAACAGGTAGGCTCACGACTGAGAGTGCAACCGTCGAAACCGTCACAGCAAAACGTCTGATTTCGACACTTATGGCTGTAAAAAAGAGAGCCTACCTGTTTTTATTATGCCATGTGAATACTTATTTTGTGTTTTTTGACAGTTTCGGCGGTCGCGCTCTGAGTCGTGGACCTACCTACCTTTATTGTACCTGCAGCACTTTCGAGATGCATAAAAGCAAAAACATTCAAGCATTATACTAAAAAACGTGGCAAACAAAGGGACGCACAATTTGTAACGAAAGGAAAAAATAAGATATACTTCAAAATAAAATGAGTAAAAGACTGCGAGAATTCCAGTGTAAAAACTACCCAGATATTTTCTGCTACGTGTGCGGTGAATTTACTTTCGAAAAGAAACGAGTCAATTTTACGAATTTACTCCAAATGTCATATCTACATTATTTTGGTATTGC
The DNA here is from genome assembly GCA_958299015.1 of Tetanocera ferruginea. Taxonomy (NCBI): domain Eukaryota; kingdom Metazoa; phylum Arthropoda; class Insecta; order Diptera; family Sciomyzidae; genus Tetanocera; species Tetanocera ferruginea. The sequence goes on from OY282645.1 coordinate 927,238, forward strand.
GGCTGAGAACATTGGTGAATCATGGACGCCAAGTATTTTGTGTCAATCGTGCAAATTAATATTGTCTGAATGGAGCTCGGGTAAAAAACGATACATGAAATTCGATGTTCCGATGATCTGGAGACAACCGTTTTGCCACCTAAACGATTGCTATTTTTGTCTGGCCAAAGTGACTGGTGTTGGAAAACACAAACGAGTGATCCAAAGATTCAATGGAGTCGGAAGGAACCACAGGTGGTAGTACTATTACAACTGAAAACACAACTCACCTTTTATCGCAAGCGCAGCTGAATGATTGGATAAGAGATTTGGAACTGTCAAAGGAAAAATCGGAATTGCATGGTTCTCGTTTGCAACAATTCAACTTTTTGAGACCCGATGTTAAGGTGACATACTACAGAAATCGTGAAAAACCGTTTGCTATACACATTACTAAGAATGACAATATCTGCTATTGCGTAGACATTCCTGGCTTATTTAATACCTTTGGTCAGCCGTACATTCCCAAAGAGTGGCGTTTTTTTATTGATGGCAGCAAAGTGAGCTTGAAGGCGGTATTACTTCATATAGGAAACAAAAAGCCATCGATTCCGATCGCACATGCAGTCAACACAAAGGAAACGTACAAAACAATGGCGAAGCTATTGACATGTATTAAATATGAACAACACGACTGGAAAATATGTTCTGATCTCAAAGTCGTTGGTATGCTTTGTGGTTTACAGAGTGGCTACACAAAGTACTGCTGTTTTCTATGCAAGTGGGATAGTTGAGCACGTGAACACCACTATTACAATAAGGACTGGCCAGAAAGAATTGAGTCGAAAGTTGGAGAGAGCAACGTCAAAAACGTTCCACTCGTCAAAAAGGAAAACATAATTCTCCCACCGTTGCACATCAAACTTGGACTTATGAAAAACACTGTCAAGGCGTTAGACAAAGAAAGCGAAGAATCTCGGTGACGAGAGCGACGAACATGGGGAAAGATTCCACCAACAGATGAAAGTAATTGAGAGTCGGTACCACGGATTTTGGGACAAAGGAATGATGGGCGACGAATAATGTAAATTATTAATAGAACAATAGAAATTAAGAATATATGATTTTATAACAACAACCTTTAATTCTCATTTTTTTTGTATGGCAATAAAATAAGTCCAAATGCATAAATTGATAATCACACAATTTGGGTTCTTTCGTTCCATTGAACACAACTTTTTCATTTCTCAATAGATTTTCTTCAACAATAGCTTATTTTTTTTGGAAAAATAAAGGTTTTTAGTAAAAAATATCAAGCAACAATCAGTTGATCTCGTTTATTAGCCGGTGTCAGTTGATGTTGACGTAGAGTCATTAAATGTTTGTGCAATATTTGTGTTTTAAATTGTTGAGTTGTTTAAAGAAATTTTGTAAAATAATATATGTATATGTTATTATGTGGTACCTGTAAGTGTTTGTATTTTTACATCTTTTGTCATTTTAATAAATTAGTTTAACTTATTATTTTCGTGCTTGACTTCTGTGCTAGCTGCTTGTTTTTTATTTTCTTGCATTCCTCTTTGTGCGTTATTTGTTTATTTATATATACATATTAGAGCACAGGCATACTGTTGCTGTTGCTTCTAAACTGTTTAAAGTGAATTGTTAACCCTTTAAGCGCTATTTAATTTTTAACACGTTTGCTCACAAAAAATAATTAAAACCATTTATTTATTTTTTTTATATTGATAGTTTTTTGTTTTATTGTTTATTTTTGTAATGGTTTATTTTTCTTCAGATAATATGGCTGCTTGTTCTCTAAACGAGCTTTGCAAAAGCCAAAATATTCTGAACCCCATGTTCAATTGTTCTGGGCCTTGTGAGCAAATGTTCCAATCTTCTTGCGCGGGTATCTCCAAGTCATGTCTTGATGATTTAATATCAACGAGATCAGGTCTTCGTTGGTATTGTGCTTCGTGCAGGGCCCTTTCCCCAGATGAACTTTATTCAAAAATAAAGCTGTTTGGGGAAAGACTTAACTCGTTGAATAACAATTTCAGAGAAATTGTAACATTTTTCAGCGAAGTTAACGCCACACCCAATACCAGCGTCTACGATGAGATTTATATATTTCGGAAAATACCATTCCTTCTCTGTCTCAGACAGTTTCATCCGGGACTCAAACTAACAAAGACCTTAATAAAACCAAAAACAAGAGGAAAAATAAAAATAAAAATAACAAGCGTCGCAAGGCGTCTCTTAATAGCCAACAAGCTATGCAGCCCTCAGCTATGCCTTTAGAAATGAATAATGTAGTTATTTCTGCGTCGCCATCAATTACTCCTACATTGACTAATAGTCCAATTTTAACTCAGCCCAACAATGAATCAAATTTAATTTTGAGGGCAGTGTCGAGGAGAAAAATGATTTTTATTTCACGCCTTCAACCTGACACAACTACCGAAAATGTTATGACGTTTGTCAAACAAAATAATTTAATAAGCCATAATGCATTCTTTTCATGCAAAAAAATAGGTAACAAACCCTCCCACGCGTCCTTCATTCTCACAGTTGCAGCTGAAGAGTTTGCAACTGTTTTAAACTCTAATTTGTGGGGCAATAATATTCTCGTTTCTGAGTTTCAGCCTAAAAATAAGTCTAGAAGGTCCAACAAACCCGTGCGTCAGGCTCAAAAAAACTAAATAGGCTATCCTTTACTATCAAAATGTAAGGGGATTACGTTCTAAGACGCATGACATATTTTTGTCAACTCAGAATTTTTCTGAGGATATTATTGCGTTAACGGAGACGTGGCTGAACGGAAGCATTACAGACTTGGAATTGTTTGACAATAGTTTCCAAGTTTTTAGAAAGGACAGGCACACTGACAATACTTCTGCTGTTGGTGGTGGTGTCTTAGTAGCTGTTAGGAACTCCTTTGTTAGTTCCTTTATTGATATTCCCTGCTCTTTCAATATCGAACTTATATGCGTTAAGGTTGTACATTGTAATTCCAATGTATATGTTGTTAATGCGTATGTTCCTCCAAAGAGCAGTGCTGACGTCTATGCAAACCTTGCAGACTGCATAGAATACATTATAAATTTACTTGACGTTAATGACATTTAATTGTTGGGCGATTTTAATTTGCCTGACTTAAAATGGCATTCTTCTGACGATGATACATATTTATGTGTATCTAATTCGAAGACCCGCCAAGAATATATATTTGTTGATAATATATGTTCTGACTTACAACAAGTTAGTTGTATTTATAATAGTCTTAATCGACTTCTTGACCTGGTCTTAACTACAGACAGTAACAATGTCATTGTTAAGAGGGCCTTCCATACTCTTACAACTGTTGATGAATACCATCCACCATTGAGTATTTGGTACAAATCAGATAGAGAAAATATAGTTAATTCAAATTCCATAGACAAAGTTTATGAATTCAACTTTAAAAAAGCTGACTTTTTGAAGTTGAATAATTTGATTCATAGTAAACTCAATGTAATTTTAGAATACATAAATGAAAATAATCTTGATAGTTCCATTAGTTATTTTTATTTGGAACTTTTTGCTATGTTTTCTCAATCCGTACCATATAGCCTCAAATTTGCGAATAATTCGACGTACCCCTGGTACACAAAGGAATTAAAAACACTTCGCAACAACAGAAACAGAGCATGGAAGAAATATGTCTGTAGCTTAGACTCAAATGACCTAGAAACTTACAAATGTTTGTTTCTGGAATTTGAAAATCACTCAGCTACGTTATATAATGAATACTTAGACAATATTAAGCTGAGAATTTTGTCTGATCCAAGGAAATTTTGGGGATTCATAAATACAAAAAAGAAATCCGATGGATTCCCTTCATCATTTAAAACTCTTGACGGATTTACTGATGATCCCGTCATAATCTGTGGCCTATTTGCTACTCTTTTTAAAGAATCATTTTGTTCCGATTCTTTTAACCCTGATGTTGGGTATTTTGATTATATGAGTTCTTCACCCAAGGTTTCTTTGGAATCTATATCCTTTACCGCTGAGGATATTTTTAATTATATTGGATCGATAGATGAAGATTTTAGCGCTGGACCTGATGGAATTCCTGCCGCTGTGTTAAAACAATGCGGTTCTTTTTTGTGTCAACCACTTTCTTTGTTGTTTAATAAATCTATAAACGAAGGCCTTTTTCCTCAATTTTGGAAAAAATCGTTTATAAGACCCATTTATAAAAAGGGTTGCAGGAATGATGTTACTAATTACAGGCCCATTGCTAAACTATCATCGATTCCAAAACTTTTTGAGAGAGTGGTGTATGATCGGGTTAAGAGATACTGTGGAGAAGTCATAACAACTCGTCAGCATGGTTTTGTTAATGGCAGATCCACTGTGTCCAACCTTCTCGATTTTACATCTTTCTGCCTTAATACAATTGAATCAGGTAACCAGGTCGACTGCATTTACACTGACTTTAGTAAAGCATTTGATAAATTACCACATAATTTAATTTTATTTAAACTAAAGTTATTGGGATTTCCACAATATTTTGTTAGCTGGATTAAATCGTATTTGACTGAACGATCTTATCAAATACGATTCCGAGGGGTTTTGTCTCCTGAATTTGTTGCGGAATCAGGTGTTCCGCAAGGCAGTCACTTAGGTCCACTTCTGTTTATTTTAGCCATTAATGATGTTACCCACATTATTAAACACTCTCACCTGTTAATTTATGCAGATGATATGAAAATATACAGAACAATAAATGCTAAAGACGACTCCAACCTACTCCAGGCTGACTTGAAATCTTTTGAAGTTTGGTGCTTTAAAAATAATATGTTTCTAAATCCTGTTAAATGCCAAACTATGACCTTTTCGCGCAGAAGGAATAATTTAATTTTTGACTACAATATTAAAGATACTGCTTTAAGTCGTGTTGAGGCCGTCAAAGACCTTGGTATATGCATGGATTCTAAGCTATCGTTCAACAATCATATTGATTACATTTGTAAAAAAGCATCTTCAATGCTTGGATTTATAAAACGTTGGGCCAAAGAATTCAATAGCATGATTACAACTACAACATTGTATTATGCAATAGTGCGCCCTCACTTGGAGTACGCAAGTCAAGTTTGGTCCCCTAGTTATAGTGTGCATGTTGAACGTATAGAGCGAATCCAAAAACGTTTTGTTCGGTTTGCTCTTAGGGGCTTAGGTGGGATTGATTTTTTGAACCTTCCTCCTTACGAGGATCGTTTAAAACTTTTAAAAATGCAATCTTTAAGTGAACGGAGGAAGTCTGCAGATATCGTCTATTTACACCAACTCATAACCGGTGTATTCGATTGTCCGGAATTACTTTCTCTTGTAAACTTTAACTCTAACCGTAGAAGTAGTAGAAATGCTAACAACTTAATTTATCTACCATTTAGTAGAACAAATTACATGGCTACTGCTCCCTTGAACCGCATGAGTGCCTCTGTAAACAACTGTACATTTTTTGATGTTAGTTTGTCAAAAGGTCAACTCAAAAGTAGATTGAAAGCTATTGTGTAATTAGATCTGTGTTTGTGTATGCATGGTTAGTTGTTATGTCCTGTGTTGTCCCTGAGCCCAATCCATTCTGTGGTGGGTAAATTTTTCCCACATTGATTTGTTTGGAGCCACTGGAATTCATTACATTGAAATATTTCAATGAAATCTGAATTGTGGCTTCAAATAGATTAATGCTGAGAATGTGCGAAAAAGCTGTAGTAGCTGAACTCTATTGTTATTGCATGTTTAAAAGCAACAAAATATTTTGATTTCTTAACGAAATTTGCAACTATTTTGTCTTTTTTTGGAAATTTTTCTGAAAAATAAAAAAATCCCCGATATTTGAATTAATTCCGCCAAAACTAAGAGCTCGACCAAAAAATGATGTTGGCATTGTTTGTAAGAAATTTTATTAGCTTTTATTTGATATATCATTTGTTTGATTACTGTTGTTGGTTCTGGAGATATATGCAATTAAGTGGAACCAACTTTTTTTTTTGTTGAAAACGCTACAGTGGGCAATATCTCGAAAACGGAGTGACAGAAAAAAAAAATTTTTTTTCGGAATTAGCGACCGATTTTACATGAGAAAAGAACAGTGGCATTCAAAGTACATATTGGCTGTAAACCAGTGTTATCAAAGACACACATTTTCGATTTGAGAAAATTTCGTGTTTTTACGTATAGACAAATTGTACTTTTTTGAATTGAAATTATTGAATTGTTTAATAAGCATTTTTTCCAGACACATACACGCATAGTTCTTTCAAAAAAAAAAAATTAAAGGAATTTGAAACTCATTGTTTCAATACAAAATGATCTTGAATTTGAAATGAATTTTTTTAAATCTATTATATTGATCTACCGAATTGTATTACTATGACTGATTTCAACGAAGATATACTAGACCTTTCAACTTTTGCACATTCAATTATTCTATATTCGATAGTTTCGAAGATATCGACGTTCAAAGTCGAAAACATTTCACAATTTTACGTAGTCTGCTCTTTTGAAACCCTTGTAACTTTGATATTTTTCAACGAATTTACAAAAACTTTTTTTACTTGGTAGAAAATCTCTGAATTTTAATAAACATTTTAGTTTTTTTTATTATCTTGCATATTTTCAAAGAAATTGCAAAAAAAAATAGTTTTGTACGTTCAATTTTATTCAATCAGTCATAGTAATTTAATTCGGTAGATCAATATAATAGATATAAGAAAATTATCAGAATAAGAACTGATTTTCATGTTTTTGCCTATAACTCAAAAACTCAAGCTGATGGAGAAAAACGAAGTTCATATTTGAAATCAACAGCCAAAATTCATTCATTCATTTATAAAGCTTAATTTTGTTACTCTGTGTTATTAGATAGAGACAAATTATATGACAAAATCATCGCAAAATTATCAATAACTTCGTTAATATTTATTTTAATGTCTCTAAGCATATGCAATAATGCGAGTCCATTCAATCGTACTTCTTGCATAGTTGAACGTAACCATGTTTTTAATTGTCGCAGTGTAGAAAAATTTCACTCAGCTGTTCATACACTGATAGGAAGCGTGGCAAAGATAGCAAACGTTTTATAAATTAGTGGAAAAATGTCATTATTACAAAGATTAAAAACGACGTTAAGATCATTAACATTAGTTTCGCTCACATATTTACACTGCCAAATATGAAGTTCATGAAATAGTTGAATTTGAATTAGTTCCTTACTAAAACTGAACTAAAAGTGGCAGTTTTATTTCATGAAAGTCGGTTGTGGTAATTTTGTTGGTTTGTTGCAATTATAATTACAAGTACTGCCTGGGGTCGAAAATCGACTAATTTTTGTTTGCTTATTTATAGTTGTATAAAATAGTCGGTGCAGTCCTTCTCCGCACTCTAATTCATTTAAAAGAAGAATTATCAAAATCGGTTGAAAAACACGGGAGAAAATGGTTCTTAGCTGTTTTCACTACGCCTATTAATATTATGATGAAGTTAAGATCAAATATGACAAAAAGTATTACAGATGTATATAATATTTTCATAAGGACTATAGCTGAAATAATTCTAAAAAATAATTTAACTTATGATGAAATATTGGAAGTAAAAGCAAACTATTGGATTTTACATTGTTTGAACTTTTTTTTTGAAAATTTATAAAGTGAAAACTGAGAGTAACAATTGCACGTATTGTTTTTTTATGGTAAAATTTGTTGTCACACAGGTTGCAAAAAAGTTTGGCAAGTTTTCAGGAAAAACTTAGAAGAATAAAATATTTTAAGTGGCAACTCTGGTCTGCATTGCCAAAATCTTAATTCCGCTCACTACAAATCAAAATCAATGTTGCTTGTTTAATGATTTCATATAAAGGGCATTTTTAAATTAATCGTTAATATTATGCAGGAATATAATTATTATAAAGCAAACATTTACGCTGAGGTAGTGACTTCAAGTTTTTTTTTTTAATTTTTATTTGTAAGAAAATAACGCGTATTTAAAGTTGATTGTTTAAAAAATGGCTGTAAATTTGAGAACAAAACGAGCAGTAACTTTATTTCTCATTTTTAAAAAAGGCGAAGTTATACCACCTCGACTTAAGTGTTTGCTTAACATAAAATTATATTTTGTTTTTTGAAGATGACTACAGATCGTGTTAATCTATAAGCAAAATGGTCCTACTCGTCTCGCATCGCTTCATAAAAACGTCACCTAAACGCAAATTATGTCACAAAACAAAAAAAAACCACAAAATTTTGTTTTAATACTTTGATAATTGTTGAAATCAATAAAAAACTAAAGTTTAAAAATGTCTCTGATCATTTTTTGTAGTATTCTTTCAAAAATCGTCTTCAGAATCGCTTATGTATACATAAAAGTACCCTTAAGCTGTGAGCACAATTATTTTCTCCAAATAAAGTATTAAAAAGTAAAGTATTTAAAAGTTCTTGGGGGGTAATTACCCCTTTTACCCCCCCCCCCCCCCTTGTATCCGCGCCTTGCTTAAGGTATGATTTAGCCAGTAAGATAAAAGTTTTTAGAGGCGTAAAATATTGAGTTGTCCATAGAACACGCAACATACCATACACTTTACCGATAGTGCTACCTATATGGGTGTTTCACGACAATGCTCTATTAAATATTATGCCTAGGTTTTTTACACTATCAACAAATTCAATGGCTGCTGGTTTTTTTGAGATGATAATGCATTTAGATTTTTTGGGATTTTAACATAAGCCATTTCTTTGTTTTTTTTTAACTTTTGCAACTTTTTTCTTTGTTTAATATACACAGAGAAAACTGCTACGTGCTACTTTTGAAAGCATTTAACCCAGATTTTGCTACTCTAACGTTTAATTTCATTGTAAAAACGCAAATTTTCAAATGAGCTTCTTAAACGTTTGTTTGATTTTCTTAAGTAAACATTTTAAAATGAGCTTTTAAAACGTTCGAAGAAGAATTACAAGCAATTTTTAAAATGTTCATTTTAAAATATCAAACGAACGTTTTAAAAGCTCATGTTTTAATGTTTATTATAGAAAATCAAACGAACGTTTTAGAAGCTCATTGGAAAATGTCCGTTATTAAAATGAAAATAAAACTTATGAAAATAAAAAAAATGTGCTCCTCTACATTTTTTTTCAGTGTATAATAAAGTGGAGGATTTTACCTGGTGTTACTCGGGATTGTATTTAAGATTATGTTTGGCATTATGTAATAGGTTTCTATATTTTTTAAAATAATTTGGAAGGGACCTATTAACTTAAGCGAAAACAGTCTTAATTTTTGTTTAAAATTAAGGAAATTAGTAAAAAATGCTTTAAAAAAAGGGTAAATTTAAAACAAAAAAGTTGTAGGAATTTAATTTATTGATGGGATTATTGTTTTAATTTTTTAAAACAATTTTAAAGATATCCTTAAGCTTGACATATCAGAAGTCCCAGTTATATGAAACACAGTTATATGAAAACGTTTGGACACTAGAGGAAAATTTAAATGCTAAATTTCAAGGAGTTAAAACCTGGTGAAACTTTACCTGGAAAATAGAAAAATTGCACGAGACAGACATACGAGAAATGAAACTAATAAAAATGTGCAAAAAATACTTTTCTTCAATTAACTTTCGAAGCCTAACTACAATTTAAAATGTTTATGAACATTAAATCGTACATACGTGTTTTGTTCTGCTATCATTTGGTCCAACGTAATCGATATAGGCCTGACAAATACGCTTAGTGTGCCTACACTTGCGCCATACATAAAATAATAGAACCGGAAACAGCAAGCTGTTCGCATGCTCAGCTTCTGTTCATAGATAGGCGACATGAGTGGAATGGGTGGTAGCGTGGAGCCATTCGGTTTACCTCCAAGACTCTCCATTAGCATATAATGGCCGCCGCTAGGTGTATGTTGCATAGTGTGGTCATGCCTGGGTCCTGTCTGAAACAATGTAAATTTATTTGCTGCCATTACACGCTTCCATTCGTAGTTTTCTGTTTGTTCGAAAACCCATCCGCAAATGTCTTCTGTTTCGAAATCGCAATCATGTTGAATTGAGTTTTTTCGCTCTAAGATGCAAATATGCTACATTTTAGTAATTGTCACAAAAATAATTTCTTACAACTCTCAATTTCATACTAGATAGTCAGTCTTATATAAATCTTACCACGACAATTTCCGATTTGACGATCCCACTGCGTGCCGTTGCAATAAGCAAATCGATTACCTGCTAAATTATAATTGTCGGAACAAAATAATATGGCCTTGTGTTCATTCACTATTTGCACTTGACCATTTTCTGGATTCATCATCTTTGTCGAACATCCTTTTTCTGAAGATTTAGCAGAGAGAAAAAATAATAAGGCAAAAAATGTGAATAGTATGAACAATTTATTATGAATCGCACAATAGCTAATTTGTTTGTAAAACAATATATTATGAAAGTCACTTCCGGTCATAGCGAAATAAAAATATGGACAATAAATAGCATAATATTAACACCTACTTGCACACACAGGCTTTTCACCGAACCACTTCCCATGAACGCAATCGATAATACGCGATCCAAGCAGTGTATACCCGGGTCTGCAACTGATGCGCATCACGGAGTTACGTCGTATAACGTGACTTCCATTCGGAACATCATCAGGTGCATTACACCGCACGCGTGGCGTAACGCGACCAGAAGAAGCGATCGTGATTGTACCGAAGATAAGTAGCAGCTGCCACCTACCTCTTACACTTCTACAAAAATTATTGACGCCGGTTGAAAAGAGTATCATTTCAACTTATTTTGAAACTACAAACTGTAATAGAATCAAATGAATCTCCTTTTTTATAAATACAGTTTAGAACGTTGTTCACTTCACGGGATATCAACTTATAACTGAACAGTTGTGATTATGAACTTGTATTCTATCCTAAAACAGGCATGACCGTAGTCAAGTTATTAAGTTGTTTTCTTTATTGCTCCACGACTCTTGTGCGATAAGCAATTCTTTCTTATATCGGACAGGCAATGGTGGAAAATATTTCAGCACGAAGTTTTATCACTGCCTAACGCTTGCATTGGTCGTTTCTGAACTAAAAGAACGCGCCTTTTTTATTTTTTCGTTACTCAAACACTTTAAGTCTGCACACCAAATTCTTTAATTATCGATAAGAACAAGAAGCTAATGAGGCTCAGACATTTACATTTAGCTGAACTCTACTGTTAACAGATGTCCCGCATTTAACGCGACACCCTGTATTTTGAATTAATTTTTAAATGTCCCGCCAGCTCAAGATTTCTTCCGATAAGAGGGCATCAGAGATCTGCATGATTGGATTCATTTGCTGTTTCAAGTTCCTTTAATTGTTCAACTCCCTGCAAGGCGAGGCAGGCAAACGACAAGTTTGCTTGAATCACAGGCAGCAAGAATCAAGTCGCCAAGTGTAGAAAACTTGAAATGAGGAAACTTTAAATGTAGAGTCTACATTAAAAAGCAATTATTTTGCCTACAACTTGTTTATTTTCAAGCCTACGAAGCTCATGTCATCATTACTTCATTTCTCCAGTTAAAGTGTTGGATGTTGTATGTTTTTTTTACTTTTGTTTTTGTTTTTTTTGGTGTTTGTTATTTAGGTAGATTTTTTTTTTTGTTTGAAAGTGTTTTCATTGTCAAGCATCGTCAAGTGATTTTTTTTTTTGTTGTGCATGCGTCATCGGTTCGGTTTGCGTTATTGTTGGTCTACATGTTTTCGTTTTCGCGTTATCGTGGTCAAATGAAAACAATTACAAATAAGAAAGAAAAGTAAGGAAATCTGTCAGAAAGAAACATTTAGATAATCAAGTGCCAGTCGTGAACAAAGTTCTTGAATTATTAATTCAAACGTTCATTTTGGAACAAGTGATTACAAACGAATGTTCGCTGTTTTTATTTTTATTGTGTGAAAAAATCGAAATAATCCACTAGGATTTTTAATGCCTTTAAGTGTTTTTTAAACATCTTTAGATTTAAGGGTTCACGTAATTCACTTAAATAACAGCTTTCGAAAGCTTTGAGCAATTCTAAAGTAAAATAAATTAATGGATAATTTTTTTAGATTTAGTTAAAAAAAATTATAGTGGTGTTAGTCTGTTAACTGATGTGAAAACGTGAAATTATGAAATTGTTATATATTACTGTTTTTGTTTTAAATTACCAGTACCTGGGCGACCGAGCTCCGCTCAGATTCCTACCGTATATTCAAATGTTTTACGGTTTTTAATGCCCACTTTATCTTAGAAACAACATATAAGATCATATTTTTCAATAAACTTGAAATTCATTTTTATTTTATGATAACTTCGTTTTTCAACTAAAAAAAATTTGTTTTGGTTTTTTTATCCTTTCACAAATACTGAATTATTTCGATAATTTACTTATGCTAAACTTATGCCGGCCATTCCAAGCCTAAGCAAATTTTTGTTTTCCCAAAATTTACCTCATGCTTCTTTTCCACTTTCAAGAATAGAAGTAATTTTTTTTATGTCGCAATTTTTTCTAAAGTTATGGAGATAGCCATTTTTTGATCAAAGTATAAATCTTGAAAATGGAGTCATTTTCAATAAATCATATCTCTGTCATTTGTTACACCTATTTTTGCAAATGAAGTATCGTTAGAAAGCACTTGAAAAGCGATTTTTAATAAAAAATAAAATACTTTTGGAATTTTTTGCTAGAGTTGCCTACTTTTTCAAAAAAAAGTAAGCTGTTCATATCTCAAAAAATGCATTTTCGGTTTTTTTTTACGTAGAATTACGTCTTACAGCGTGGTTTGTATGGAGTCGTTTTAAAAAATTTTTAAGGTCATACCTACATCCATTAATACTCATCGTTCAAACATCATATATATGTATATACTAAAGTATCAGATATATCCTGCGCTAAACGAATATCTAATTTTGGATTTTGTTACTATTATATTAAAGTCACAAAATAGCAAAAGCTTAGAAGAATAATCTAGATTTTTATATAAGAAAAAAAAACAAAAAAAAAAAACAAACAGAGAAACCAACCAACTTGAGTTGAGAACCTCCTCCTTTTTGTCGGTTAAAAATCAATCATTAGCTGCTTGCATGTTGTGTCTGCTGCTTTCTTTGTTTTTGTTTTGTTATTTTTGCTTGTGTTGGTTTTGTTTTGAACGAATTCGCAGCATCCCAGTAGACAATGACATCGCTGCTAGCAGGCCTTCCTGTGGATTTTGTAGTACTGCCGCACTCATATACAATTACACTTTCTTTTTTATATGAAATGGGAAAATTTCGCAGGCCTTCCGCTCCGATAGCTCAAAAGAGGCCTGATAGAAGCACTTCTTTAGAATGGCTAAAAGTAGGGGTAAACAAAAAGTGTTGAAAAAATATTTTTTTCTTTTACACCTTTTTCTATTTATTCATATATTCTATGATTTTATCTTCTCTCCTCTGTTTTCTTAATTTAGATTAATTTCAATCTATAATCTTTGATATAGCAGTAAGAAGGGTCATTATTGCGTCTTATTTTTAAACTGATATTTATTTTGACTTTAAACGAAAAAGTTGCCCTGAAGTATATGAAAAGTCAGTCTTTGTAGGGAAAACAAATTTGTTGTGCTGCCTTTTGTGCAGAAAGGAAGGCCTTCAAGGAGTGCTCATAAGAGCAGCGAGGAACGGATGTGTTTAGTCTTCAAAAGTAGCAGTCAATGCAGGCCTTCGTATGAAGAGCGCTGGTTTAATTGCCAATTGGGATTGGTGCTCTACTCCATGTTAAGAGGGAGTGTTGTGTTCCAAGTTAAGAGGGTGTTCCGATTAGATTTAACACTTATGAAAAACTATTGGCATTATAATATTTCGTTGTATGCTATTACCCAATAGATGTCGCTTTCTATTCACTTAATATGATCTTTGCATCTAAAACAGCAACCGGTTGTTATTGGGTTGGAGATAAAGCAGCACAGCCTTGGCTCAGTCGATTAAGCTGTTGTCGAGCTGACATTTTGAATAAAAAAAAAGCCTGGTTTGATCCTCAGCCTGATTGTTAATTATATATTTTTTTTTTTAATTTTATATTATTATAATCTTATTTTATTAATTATTTAATGTAACAATAGCATTATTTTTTTGTCACATCCTGTTGCTTGCGATAGCATGAACAAAATGTAAGCAAAATACAGCTTTTATTACACTTTTATTTATTTTGTATTCAATTTTTAACCTAAGTTACTATAATTCAAATTTTATTCCCAATTTATTAAATTTACGTACAGCTTTGACTAAAAATATGTCTAGTATTTTTAATCGTATCAATTCTAAAAAATAGCCCCAGACGGCTGATTGAAAAATGTTTTGTTTAAAGACCGATAAAAAAATTCTTAGAGTAAATTTGATCTTAATTTATTTCGAATTTTTATTAAGCATTTAAAATTTTGTGAACTTACTGCAAATAAAAAAGAAGGAACTTCAAATTTTGTTCCAGCTTTTTACAATTTTATGGTCCAAGATTCCTTTATTATATTCAAAATAATTATTTGACCTGATAAAAAAATTTTTTGCTCCAGACTTTAAAACAATATCTCAAACGGTATAGAAGTTATGAACGATTAAGTGAAATGTATATCAGAAAAAATTGAGATTACGAAAAGCATATCATTTGGCCATTATAATTTTATTTTGGTGGAAACTTAATTTGTTTCTTAAAGTGCTCTTTTTGAGATGTGAGCAAATTCGATTTTTTTTCAGAACGTAGGAAACTCTAGCATAGGAAACTCTTACAAAAATATTTTCCTTCTTAAAATTTATTTAAGATTTGATGTAAATTACTCTATTTGTAAGATTTCTTTTTATATCAAATATTGGTGCATCAAAACTGTACTAAAAACGTTTCTATAAAAAAATAAATGAAAAATATAACAAATTCACCAAATCACTGTTTGGTGAAGCTTAAAAAATAAAAACAAAATTTTATTCAGCACGGCGGGATTCGAACTCACAACTTCGATATTATTGGACAGAAGCTCTATTCTCTGAGCTATCACCGATATATCAACATAAGCAAACTTTACATAACATATTCGGCAGGAAAATTAACGTATTTATTAAATGCATGAAAACTCGGAAAAACAGCTTTTCCCAGAGATGAGACCTAGCAGGATCGATTTTACAGCCCCCTCTTCATCTATATTGTAAATTTCATCGAAATCGTTAGAGCCGTTTTCGAGAATGCAATTGCAAATATACATACAAATATATAAATACAAATATACAAATATACAAATATACAAATGTATATACAAATATTGCTCGTTTAATAGAATAAGATAATAAATATAGCAAATAGTACCCTAGGATTTATTAAACGCTGGGCAAAGGAGTTTAATGATCCTTTTATTACGAAAACTTTATTCACTTCTCTAGTTCGGTCTATCTTAGAATATGCTTCAATTGTATGGTGTCCACGAGACGGTTGTTACATCGATGACATTGGATCTGTTTAGAAAAAATTTCTTTTGTTCTGCCTGAACTATCTTTATTGCAATATGAACTTTAATCTACCACCTTATGAATATCGCCTACAGCTATTAAATATTCCTACTTTGAAAAATAGGAGAGTTATGCTTAACATTAGTTGGATTGTTAAACTTTTACATGGACATGTAGACAGTCCATATATGTTGAGTAAAATTTACTTTAATATTCCACTTCGTTCTAGAAGATCTTTTGAGTTACTTTTTATGAACTTATGTAGAACTAATTTAATGCAAAATGAACCATTAAGAAGCACTTGCGAAGACTTTAATACTGTTTCAAATGTTATATCTTTAAATTAATCCATGTACTTTATTAAACATAAATAATAAATTATCTGCAGTACCGACAGTGATTCTGATTATGCTCTTCCAATGACACATCATTTTCACCTGGGTATGGATATGGTTCCACAATGTGAATCTGTATTATTTGGAAACATCGAATTTTAAATTACTTCAATGTTAAAATATCATTATTTTTCTGTTATTATGCTATATTTTCAATTGTTATATATAATTATAATAAATTATTTCTGAATGGCTAAATTTTAAAAGCCTCAAAGGCTTAGCTTATAATAAATAAATAAATAAATAGCTTTTTTTGAGCTCTTTTAAGTTATTTTTTAGCTTTGTTTATCTTAAATTTTATAGCCTTTTAGCTCTTTTTGTAAAAAATTGTTGGCAAAACTGCTGGGAGACCAGAATGAGCAGTAAAATTCGGGGTGTGACTCCACCTATACAAATTAAAATTTCGAAAGAGAATAGCTATGGAAGTAAAAGTCACTGAATATTTGAACTCAGAATGGAGCTACTGTTTGGTGATGTTATTTAATTGGGAAACTGAAACGGGCTTTGAACAATGAATGAAGGCGTCACACTTATGGTCAAAACCAGTTTTGACTATCTAATATAGATGAGTATCATTTATACTTCTCACTTTTGTAATAACGGGTATGTTCGAGGCACTCAATAAATGCGGCAAAACTGCGGCCTTTCTACACGCTTGCAACACTGTTGCAGATACTCAGCTGATACGTTGCTGATATTTTGCGCGTATTTTGCACAATTTCCATAAATTAAAGCAAGAATAGATTTTTGAGCAAGTTTAATTTTGTATAGAATAGAAAATGATAAAAGTTTGTTATTGAAATTGGAAGAAGCAAGAATTAAGAGACTTAAGAAGGGAAGAAGAACTTTTTTAAAACCATTCAATTATGTCCTGGTGATATATTTTCCACGCATTTCCGATTGAATTATTAGTAAATTTATATACGTGGCCAATAATAATAATAATAAAAAATAAAATAAATAAACATTTGTCTTACTTTTCTTCATCCAGTATTATTCTGCAGACAAAAATTTTGTGTTGCCGCTTTTTAGCATTTCCTGCGCATCAAATGTCAAATTTTTATTCGCTAGAACGTTTTGCTTTGGCCAATGTTGCCAGAAATTAGCATAGAACGTGATGCTTTGACAAATCATGCAACACAGCCGCAGTGTTTGCAGCTCGAACATAGCCAACATGTTTATGTAAAATGTCGGAAATGCCATCTTTATCTTAGAAACAACATATAAGATTATATTTTTCAGTTAACTTTAAATGCATTTTTATTTTATGATAACTTCGTTTTTCAACTAAACGAAATTTGTTTTGGTTTTATATTTTTTTTATATTTGGTTTAATTATTTTGAAAATTTACTTATGCTGAATTTACTTATGCCGGCCTAAGTAAATTTTTTTTTCCCAAAATTAACCTCATGCTCCTTTTCCACTTAAAAGAATATAAGTTATTTTTTATGTCGGAATTTTTTCTAAAGCTATGGAGATAGCAATTTTTGATCAACGTAAAAATCTTGAAAATGGAGTCATTTTCAATAAATCATACCTCTGTCATTTGTTACCCCTATTTTTGTAAATGAAGTATCGTTAGAAAGCAATTGAAAAGCGATTATTAATAAAAAATAAAATACTTTTGGAATTTTTTTACTAGAGTTGCCTACTTTTCAAAAAAAAAGTAAACTGTTCATATCTCAAAAAATGCATTTTTGGTTTTTTTTTACGTAGAATTACGTCTTACAGCGCGTCTGAATTACGTCTTGTATGCAGTCGTTTTAACAAATTTTTATAAGGTCATACCTACAGCCTATAATATTCATCGTTCAAACATAATATTTATACTAAAGTATCAGATATATCCTACGCTAAACGAATATCTAATTTTGGATTTTGTTACTTTTATATTAAAGTCACAAAATAGCAAAAGCTTAGTAGAATAATCTAGACTAGTAAACCTGTTACCCGAATTCGAGCAATTCAATAAAAATTAATTGTTAGAAACATTATAAACGCTTAATATATGATATTCTATTCAATAAGTTATAACGAATAACGATATATTGAGTCTCAATAATGATATAAAAGATCATTATCTGAATGGTTTGACTTGAAACGTTTGATCTGACACAAAATTTTTTAATGTAACTGTCAAAATACGAAGACGTACTCATACTTATACAACAACTGAGAAAAACATTATTACTATTCGAAAACATCGCAGCTTAACTCTTCCAGCTATAAAAAATAACTAATGTTAAAAAAAACGCATTAAAAAATAGATTTAAGAAATAATACTAAGATATATTTCAGAAATTAATAAAAGGTACTTACAGAACACTTAGAACATCGATGTATGACACATTTAGATGAAAAAACACTAAAAAACCCAAAACAAATTTTTTTTTTAAAACTGTTAAAATTTGATTGACTTTTTGCTCGGAAAGTGGAATTTTTGATTTTGGAACTGCATTTTTCGGACAATTGACATTTGAGGAATGCATAAAAGATAATTTTGGTTAAAAATTTTTAGTTTTGAAAAAAACTCAAATTCGATCAATTCATAAGCTCTTCTCAAACTAAATTTCAAATCGATAAAATAACGGATTTTTGTACAAAAATTTTATTTCTGTTTTAAAAGGTTGGGAACCCCCTGAAGTGAAATCACAATTTTTAAAAGTGGTTTGCACATATACAGCCTAAACCTGATTTAATGACATCTAAATCGATAGAATCGGTCCATTGGTCTGGGAGGAGTTGAAGTCACAAAAAAACCTTAGCCTATTAATTATATAGATTTTTATATAAGAAAATCAATCATAAGCTGCTTGCATGTTGTGTCTGGTGCTTTCTTTGTTTTTGTTTTTGCTTGTGTTGGTGTTGTTTTGAACCAACTGATTCGCAGCATTGGTGCTCTGCTCCACGTTAAGAGGGCGTTCTAAGTTAAGAGGGTGTTCCGATTAGATTAAACACTTATGAAAAAAACTATTGGCATTATTTTTCGTTGTATGCTATTACCCAATAGATGTCATTTTCTATTCACTTAATATGATCTTTGCATCTAAAACAGCAACCGCTTGTTATTGGGTTGATTATTAAACAGCGGAGTCGTGGCTCAGTCGGATAAGCTGTTGTGGTGATGACATTAAGAATCAAAGAAGCCTTGTTCGATCCTCAGCCTGGTTGATACGTATATTTTTTTTTAATTTTTTATTATTATAATCTTATTTTATTAATTATTTAATGTAACAATTGCATAGTGCAATATTTTTATTTTTTGTCACATCCTGTTGCTTGCGATAGCATGAACAAAATGTAACAATATACAGCTTTTTAACTTTTCTTTTAGTTATTTTGTATTCAATTTTTAACCTAAGTTACCATAATTCAAATTGTATTCCCAATTAATTAAATTTACGTACAGCTTTGACTAAAAATATGTCTAGTATTTTTAATCGTATCAATTCTAAAAAAAAAGGATTAAATAAAATATGTATTAGTTCAATGTATTGTTTGAAAATTACTCTAAGATTTTTAACAGTAAAGTTGTTGTACTATGTGGTCTGTTCACACCTTAAGATAATTACAAAATGTGAATTTGTCACTTCATCCTCCCCAGACAGCCGATTGAAAAATGTTAAAACTGTTTTGTTTCAAGACCGATTAAAAAATTCTTAGCGTAAATTTGATCTAAATTTATTTCGAATTTTTATAAGGCATTTAAAATTTTGTAAACTTACTGCAAATAAAAAAGAAGGAACTAAAAATTTTGTTCAAGCTTTTTACAGTTTTATGATCCAAGATTCCTTTATTATATACAAAATAATTATTTGACCTAATAAGAAAAACATTTTTGCTCCAGATTTTAAAACAATGTCTCAAACGGTATAGAAGTTATGAACGATTAAGTGAAATGTATATCAGAAAAAATTGAAATTACGAAAAGCATAACATTTGTCCATTATATTTTGTTTTGGTGGAAACGTAATTTGTTTCTTAAAATTACAAAAAAAAGTGCACTTTTTGAGATGTGAGCAAATTAGATTTTTTTTCAAAACGTAGGAAACTCTAGCATAGGAAACTCTTACAAAAATATTTTCCTTTTTACAATTTGTTTAAGATTTAGTGTAAATTACTCTTTTTGTAAGATTGCTTTTTATATTAAAAATTGGTACATCAAAACTGTACTAAAAACGTTTCTATAAAAAAAAAAATAAATGAAAAATATAACAAATTCACCAAATCACTGTTTGGTGAAGCTTAAAAAATAAAAACAAAAACCTTATTGAGCACGTTGGGATAAGAACTCACAACCTTGATATTATTGGACGGAAGCTCTATTCTCTGAGCTATCACCGCTATAACAACACAAACAAACTTAACATAGCATATTCGGCAGAAAAATTAACTTATTTATTAAATGCGTGAAAACTCGGAAAAACAGCTTTTCCCAGAGATGAGACCTAGCAGGATCGATTTTTCAGCCCCCTCTTCATCTATATTGTAAATTTCATCGAAATCGTTAGTGCCGTTTTCGAGAACGCAATTGCAAATATATATACAAATATTGCTCGTTTAATAGAATAAGATTTTTATTAAAATTTATAACGAACATCTTTACTGTATTTTACTACTGTGGAAAAATTTGTCGCGTCCATGATGTCGCGTCCGTATTCGTGCTATATCTATTTAAAAAAAGATAAGAGATAATTTTTATGTTTCATAAGTCTACTAAGAATAGTTATCCTTTGACCTCCATTAACATGTATGTTAGAGCAAAAAAATACTTTGCTCAATTCAGTTTGAAGTACTTTTCAATTTTGTCATAAAGAATATGACGTCAGATCTGTACACCTGAAAAGTATAAAAGGGAAAAGTGGAACTGAAAAGTTAGTCATTTTATAAAAATATTTGGTGGTGTACAGAATTGAAAAATAATAAAATAAAAACTAGAAGTTTCTAAAAAGAAAAAGGAGTTTCTATCATCAGAAGTGGGATAAATTCAGCCTACACCACACTCTATTGGGAAGATGACTGAAGATGACTCCAAGCTAAGAGGTCAGATTCAAGAAAATTTGAATCTGCAGGAGGAAAGTCCACAGTCGAGATCTAACAATCTTGTAATTACGGTGGAAGCAATTAATAAAATTTTAGAATCCACACAAGGGTCACAATCAACGGGCGCGTTGGTGGGTTTCCCGAGTTTTGATCCAGATCACTTCCGCGTTGATATTCAGAAGTGGTGCACCGATATTGATGCAAGGGTTCAACGAGACGGTTTGCAGAATTTTGACATTTTGCCGGATATTTTGTATCACATTTTTACAGACATTATTACACAACTCAGGAAGGTTGCCAACTCAGAAAGCAATGAATATGCTTCCTATACGGAGTTCGTAATGGAAAAGGTTTGCCAAATTAATCAAATACCTTTTCAAATTCCAGAAGACAAAATGGTCAAAATTGTCATCGGATGCATTAGTGAGGTGAGTTTGAGAAATTCTCTTACATTTGTTATGCCATCAACCGTGCAAAGTTTGATGAGTCATTTGTCTTCGATACGAGAAAAACCTTTAGAATTAAAGTAGAATTAAAGTAGAAAAGTAGAATTTAACACGCCGATTGCAAGAGAATAAACCAGTATTCAATACTGAAAAAGAAGACAAGTTACCTTATTCATTGAAACGTAGGCGCGTAGAGGATGAGAAACGTTGCTATGGATGTGGCAAAAAGGGTCATATTAGAGCACATTGCACGGAAAAACAAAAGACAAACGAATTGGTTGTACAGAAAATACCAAGCAAACCCATAGAAACCAAATTTAAGTGTTCCTTTTGTGGAAAATCTGGACACGAAGAACAAACCTGCTGGGCTAAACAAAGAGCTGACCGAAAACAAATAAGTCTATGCAAGATTTCGTTGGTATCAGATAATTACACTCCAGTAGTTATCAAGGGAAAATTATATCATTGTCATCTTGACACGGGATCTGATTGTTCGTTGATAAGATCCGACATTGCTGACAAAATATCTGCAAAAAGAACTACAAATTTACTGTCTGTGCAAGGTATTGGGAGAGATCCTATTTTACTATCTGAGAGGCTTGAAACATTTGTAGAATTTGAGGATCTTATTGTTGAGGTTAGCCTTTATTTGATTGATAAAAAAAAACATTTACAAAATGAAATTATTATTGGAAGAGACATTTTGAAAGATCCTACAATTACAATTACGGTTACTGCCAACGGATCGTACTTACATCGCAGTAAGTCAGCTTTTTGTCTCAAAAGCAAAAATATTGTTACCACAACTGGTAGTATGTCAAAGCCTCGTACAAAGGAGCTGAATGTTATTTTGGATAAGTACTCCAAACACTTTATAGCGGGTTTTCCTACGGCAAGGGTAACTACAGGATCCCTAAGTATACGCTTAACGAATGATGCCAATATTTTCTTTAGGCCATATAGGATGGCACACAGTGAGCGGCAGATAACAAAAGAAATTATTGCAGATTTAATAAAAAATGGTATAATAAGAGAGAGTCACTCACCGTTTGCGAGCCCAATGATTCTTGTCAAAAAGAAAAATGGACAGAATCGCCTTTGTGTAGATTTTAGAGCACTAAACAAAATAACTGTAAAGGATCGCTATCCTTTGCCGAGGATAGAAGATCAACTAGATGAATTGTCTGGAAATAAATATTTTACATCATTGGACATGGCATCTGGTTTTCACCAAATTTTTAATTGCTGAGGATTCTATAGAAAAAACTGCTTTTGTTATACCCGATGGACATTATGAATATTTGCGTATGCCATTTGGTCTCGCTAATGCACCTGCAGTTTTCCAGAGGGCATAAACGCGGCTTTGGGTGAGTTACGAGGCAAATTGGCTTTGGTATACATGGATGATGTGTTGATAACATCCAAAACCATTGATGAAGATTTTGAAAAGCTTGATATTGTACTCAAGGCATTAGTTGGAAGTGGGTTTACCTTAAACATGGATAAATGTAAATTTCTTCAAACTACTATTGAATACTTAGGACGAGAAGTATCTGGAGATGGTATACGACCAAGCAAAACCAAAATTGATGCGTTAGTGAGTTCCCCGACACCAAGTTATGTTAAGCAAATACGTCAATTTATGGGGCTAGCGAATTATTTTCGAAAATTCGTAACAGAATTTGCTGCAAAAACTGCCTGTATCACGGCATTGACTAAAAATAATACGGAATTTTTATGGAGTAATGAATGCCAAGCAGCAAAAGATTACATAGTAGAACAACTTACAACTCGACCATTATTAGTATTGTTTAATCCTGATCTTCCAACAGAGCTGCATACGGATGCAAGTGCGAGTGGAACGTTATGTGGACACTGTTGCTAACTTATTGAGAACTAATTTAGATAAATGTGGCGAATGGACTGGTTATATCAGTCGTGTACAACTAGATCTTAATACAACAGTTAATAAAACAACTGGATTTTCTCCGTTGAAGGTATTAACAGGTATATCTGGACGGACTCCAGATATAAGTGCATTGTTAGCAGAGCTCGAAATTGAGCCACAATTTGACGACATAGAAGAAATACGAAAGCTTTCCAGTGAACGAGCAGAGTTAAATGCAACTCGAATGAAAATCAGATTTGATCAAAATAAATGCAAACCAACTCAATTAAAAATTGGACAAAAGGTTGTCTATTGTAAATAGTAATCAGAAGCGCAAATCGAAGTTACAGCCGTATTATCGTGGTCCTTACGAGATAGTTGGTGTCCTTCCCAATGATCGATATAAGTTGAAAAAAGAAAACTGCAAAACTTTTATTGTTGCAGCAAGAGAGGTCATTCGGCCTTTAAATGAGAGTGAAGACGAGAAGGATGTTAGTAACTAATATAAGGTAAAATTTTCTGCAAAATTCTCTATTCAATAAGAATCGAATTCATGAACAAGCTTAAGATTGCCTCTGAGTCACAACTTTCAGTTTATATGTTGAAGTTTTGAACAAGCTTAAGATTGCCTCTGAGTCATAACTTTCAGTTTAGGTGTTGAAGTTGTGAACACGCTTAAGATTGCCTCTGAGTCATAACTTTCAGTTTAGGTGTTGAAGTTTTGAACACGCTTAAGATTACTGCGAGCACACTTAACTGCAATTGAGTACTTTGTAGAATAACAGCTGATGAAAGATGAGTGGCAGCTAGAAAAGAGTTGCCACCATATTATTAATGTCATTTTATGAGCGCAAAATCAAGGCCATTGTACGGGCGTAAAAAAGTTATTTTATATAGGAGTAATTTTTAACGTGAACTTTGCGGCATTTAATAATTTTTATCTCAAAAATTTTAAAATACCTCATTTTAACCATTTGTCTATTTGATTCACTTATAAACTTTGTTTTAGTTTTTTGCCAATTCAATTATTGCCTACTTTTGGAAAAGGTGGTAGCCCATGAAAAAAGTACTCAATCAATCTAGATTAGATTGAGTAGATTGGTAGATGCTTACTTGGGTAGAATGACACTTTTACAAAAACAAAATGTATGGCATTTGCCAATCTACCCAACTACTCAAGGCAGTGTGAACACCCCTATTTATTATTATTTTTCTATATAGGTATATCATGTAGAAATGCAAAATTTGAAGTAAAAGCTGCTTACAAGGACCTAAATAAAATTAAAACAAGCAACAAGTTTCTTTTGCTCCTTGTATACTCTTTATTTTTATTAAATAGTTTGTTTTGTTTTCTCTGCTTATATATTAATTTCAAAATATGATATGGGAAGACATTTTAATCACCATATATAGTATGTGTATATGTATATAACATATATATATATGTTTGTATGCATGAACTTATAGACTAAAAACTAATTTTAAGTTACGAAACATTATACTTAAAGTACACAGCGAAGTTATATTTTAGCTAAGTATAAAATATTAAAAAAGTTTATGCCTTAAAAAAACGCAAACGAAATAAATATATGCTTAATGTTAATTATAAGTAAGAAAATTCGGTCGTCAAAACACTGTTTCAAGTATTGAAGCTCGAAAACATATTTATTTAAACAAAAATTTTTGTAAATATAGAGACGAACTTCCCGCAATTCAATAGTAGATTTCACTTTTTGAGAAATTCACCTTTTGATGGCAAACGAAAGTACAATGAAAAACACAACACTACATCTATTGGATAAACCGGTTAAATGTTTATTATCTTATCTTAAATAGTGTTGGGCATAACTGTTATTTTCAAATAACAGTTGCGGCTGAAACTGCTCCAGATAAATAACAGCTTTAAATAACAGGACTCTGTTTTTTTCTCCCTTTATAAAATCATGCACCGTACATTGACACATCACTAGACAACCAAGTCAACTAATTAAAAGAATGGACAAATATTTAAAAGGCAAAAAGTTCATCGTTTTGGAATTTTTCCACACCTGATAATGAAACAAATGCTTTACATCAAATGCGAATCAAATACTGTTATTTTCCACTACTGTTAATTTTTACTTGGTCGCTCTTCAACAGCGAAACTGTTATTTTTATATATACACAACAGTGGCAATTGTTATGATCAAATTAGATTAGAACAGCCCATTTCTAATCTTAAAAAAAGATGGTTTCAATTAATATTGATTTTATGTTCTGCATATATGTGTCGTTTTATAGTAAAAACTAAAGCCGATTTAAGAAAGAATTGAGTTTTTGATGCAGCTGTGCTTCCTTTTGTGTACACACGAAATCTGGAGCTTCTAGCTTATTTCTAACCAAATTTATGAAACAGGTCAAGAAAGTCTAAAGTCGGTCTAGCCAGACTATGAAATACCCTGAGCCTACTTCTTCAAATTACAATAACAGTATTTAATATTGGCGTGTCCGTGAACGGATGCCTTTATAGCATTTTCGCTATTGGAGGTTGTATGGGAGGTGGGCGTGTTCGTGTACGGATTTGACCCAATTTTCGAAAACATCTTCGTTTTGATATAATATACATACATACCAAAATTTAGTTTTGTCGGACAAACATTAGCTTATTTAAAGAGTTTTAATATTTTGGGTTGTACTGGAAGTGGGCGTGTCCGTTGGCGAATGATGTCCATTTTTCAAAACCATCTTTGGTTTCTTATAAAAAACATACATACCAAATTTTATCTCTGCAGGTTAAACTTAAGCTTATAGATTGAGTTTCCAATTTTTGGTTGTATGGGAGGTGGGCGTGTCCGTGTCTGAATGACGCTCATTTTTCAAAGCCGTTATCTTTTTATTATTAAACACAAACGTTCCAAATTTTATCTTAGTAGGTTAAACATAAGCTTTAATATTGAGTTATCAATTTTTGGGTTGTATGGGAGGTGGG
Organism: Tetanocera ferruginea; assembly: GCA_958299015.1. Taxonomy (NCBI): domain Eukaryota; kingdom Metazoa; phylum Arthropoda; class Insecta; order Diptera; family Sciomyzidae; genus Tetanocera; species Tetanocera ferruginea. Next base: position 953,472 of record OY282645.1, read on the forward strand.
CGTGTTCGTAGGCGGTTTCAAAAAATATTGTACAGTTCAGATCCTTGGATTCATGTGACCATGTGTACCGAGTTTCATCGAATTATCTCAACTCCTTCTTCTAATCCTGTGTTTACGGACAACACACAGACGGACAGACGGCCGGAAATAGATAGCTCTTCTCAAGCGGTTGCGCTGATCAAAAATATGTACATTTTTCTATACCGGACTCGCTTATTTCTATGCGTTACAAACGTTTGCACAAAGCTAATATACCATGACTTTTCAGGTTTAGGCTATAAAAACTTTAAAAAATGCTGACATTGAAGTCAATCTCTAGCCAAATGGATAACATTTTGTCCTTATAAGCAGAAAGTGGTTCGTAATGTTATTTCCATGCATTATAAAAACTGACCTGAAAACCAATGAGGTCTAAGCTATAACACTAATAATATCTCGGTTCCACTCAAACAATATTTTTTATACCATAAACCTGAAAGGTCGGGGTATATTAACTTTGTGCAAACGTTTGTTACACCTAGAAAGAAGCGAGTCCGGTATAGAAAAGTATATATATTCATGATCAGTGTCACCTCGTGAGTCGATTTAGCCCTGTCCATCCGTTCGTCCGTCTGTCCGTCCTTCTGTGTGTTGTCCGTAAACCTAGAATAAGAAGGAGTTGAGATAATTGCATGAAACTTCGTACACGTGTTAACATGAACCGAAGGATCTGCTCTATTGAATATTTTTGGAATCCGCTTACGGACATGCCTACCACCCATACAACCAAAAAAGTGAAATCACTGCATAGAGAGTTTTATAAAAGCTACAGAAATGAAATTTAATACCACCGCTCACGAACACGCCCACCTCCGATGCAAATTAAAATATTGAAAATACCATAAAAAGGTTTATATATGACCTGCAGAGATAAAAATTGGTACGATAGGATTTTATATCAAAAATATGTGCACGCAAAATGGACGTCAACCGCTCACTAACACGGCTAGCTCCCATGCAAACCACATTTGTGAAACCTTTTACAAATTGTAAAGTGATACATGGATATTGAACAAAAAAGTAAATCTAATATATAAAAATCTCGTGTCACGGTGTTAGTGTTTAAGCTCCTCCGAAACGGCTGGACCGATTTTAATGAAATTTTTTTTATACATTTGGTAGGTATGAGAATAGGTTTTAAAGTATTTTTCACCTTCCTACCTGCGAGGGGCGTGGCACTTTTCAAAAACAAAAATTTTCGGTTATACTTTCATCTATGAATTAAACATCATCTAAATTTAGTACGAACTTATTATTGAGACGTGCCCTTTGATTGTCAAACTTAAGCGATCCTTGGAAAGTGGGCATGGCACCGCCCACACAATTCAATTTTTTCATATCGAATAGATTTGGAACTAAATGTCGTATAACAATGAAACTCAGTATAAAATAATTGATTGGCCAGGTTGTTAAATTCAAATACAAGCATGGGCATTGGATAACGGGGCGTGGTTGCGCCCATACAATTCAAATTTTCGATACAGAATAGCTATGCAAGTAAAAGATACAGAACATTTAAACTCAGAATGGAGTTACTATTTAATGGTGTCCTACTACTGGAAAACTAGATGGAGCATTGTACAAGGGGTGTGGCTCCGCCCATAAAAGACACATTTTTTAAATTAAATCGCTTTGGAAATAATAGTCTCAGATCAAAGAAACTTGGCTTGGAGTAACTATTTGGTGATATACACTACTCGGAAATACTCGCAAACTGAAACGGGTATTGGGCAAAGGGTGTGGTCTATAAAAGACAATATTTTATATTTAATAGCTTTGGAAATAATGGCCAAAGAATATTGAAACTCAAAGTGGAGTTACTATTTATTGATGGCATTGTATTGGCACATTGGAACAGGCATTGGGCAAGGACGGAAGCAACGCACCGGGTACCAGCTAGAATCAATATATATTTAAATATGATAGGAGGTTAAGGGTATTCCATGGTCGGGCTGGACCGACTTTAGAGTTTCCTTACTTGTTTTTATGTTTACATTGCATACAGAAAAAGTTATTCGCAACAGAGGAATATTTTCCCAAATATCAACATGTTTTTTTAAATATCGTCGCCTGGATAAATTAGTGTCGTATGTGAAAATCATGCAATTTTGAGTTAATTATGCAGTGATACTAAATTAATCGAAATCGTTCGAGATTTTCGGTATTTGCTTTAGTCTCCGAGATATTCAGAGTAATTTTGGCGTATGTACACGGTCATTACCCCTTTAGTCATCTTTTTTGTCGTATGTCAGAGTTTTGCGCACATGCGACTTTTTTCTCATACAAATTGCATGTTTTCATTGCTCGGTTAAATATTGTCATATGAACAAGATCGGTGAACGCATACGACAAAATTGTACTCTTCTTTGGTAAAATTTTGTTGTATGTGGTATGAGCAAAACATAGATCATTACAATTTCAGGGGCTAGATTCCGTAACCATTTAAAAAGTCAGTGTACAAAAAATATTCATATTCACTTTCACATGAAGTGTACACATTTTCATTTCGAGCGATTCTGCAAGCTCAAATGAACACTGTTGTGGTGAATGTAAATGTTTGCTGAATGAAGAAAAAGCATCGCTGAATGATTTTTGATGGCTTTCATAATATTAACAAAATAAAAGAAAGTGAATGAAAGAACGAAAATCAGACTAACGGTGTGTTATGTAAATATATTTAACTTATTAAATTGTACATATTTGTTTCGTATGATTTAATAGGAAGCATTGAATTATTGTGAGAAGGAACTTTTGGGACTCAATCAAGCCCTTGGATGTAAGCCATGAACGATTTATTGACTTGTATAGATTTTTCAAACAACCAGCAATGGACAATTTTGATATTTTATTTATCATTATTATACATTATTAATCTGCAAATTTAAATTAAAAGAAAAAAAAGGCAGTCTAAACAAAAACTACTACTTTTCTTGAATAAACGCTACATTATTCCTTCATTAATTAAATAAGGAAGTTTTTTGCTCTGTGCTGGCTTTTTTAAGCTTAGAAAACATTTTCACAGTGAGTTGCATATTTGCGCTTTAAAAAACTCATTGAATAATCTTTATTCGAAGAGTACACTTTTCTGACATTAAAGTTCACTTCACATGGATACTGAATCACATTTATACAAAATTTCGTGAACACTGCGTTTTCGACAGTTACGCAATGTAGTCCAAGTACCCTTCGTGATGTCGACGAGTTCGGTCGAATCTCCAGCGCCCGATTTGCCGGAGAAAATTTATAAGTAGGTGTTTTAAGTGCATAAAAAACTCATGAACTATCTTGAAACTTCCATAATAAATATTCCATTTTTCTATGTTCCATTTTTTAAGTGGAAATCTGTGATGTATGCAAAAACTGATCTCTTGAAAAAAATATTGCATATAACTTTTTGGATTTAAAAAAAAAGGTAAAGGAAGGTATTCAAATATCTCTAGAATTTGGCATCAAGAGCTTCGACTCGTTAAAACAAAAATAAAGATGTCAACAAGAAGAAAAGGCTTGGAAGCAGTTTTCACTTTCTCGAAAAAGAAGACTGTTTTTGGGCTTTTTTTTTGTATTGCATGATTTCTGTTTTGAATACTTTTTTGAATATTTTTTTCGTTACACCTTTAAGACTGAATTTTATATTTAATATTTAAGTTAATTCTTTTTAATTTTTACAAGCAAGTGAATAAATGTTTTTTGGTAATGTTTTGTTTATTGTACCTTTTTTTTCTTAAAACAAAAACTTAATTTTTTGTGGCACAAATTTGGTTTCATTTTACTTGAAGGAAATCACATCCATAAAAAATTATCGTATGTTTTGAAATTACCACAAACATGTTGCTAGATGTAATATACGACAAAATATTTTAAAAATTAAAATATAAATTTTTTATATCCTTCACAATATAAATGTTTTGACTTCATAAACGGATTTTTTTTTTCTTCGTTCTGTGTAAATTTAAGAATCCCTCAAAATTTCTAAAAATCGACCGTGGAATTGCCGAAAAGCAAGCCTTCAAACTTTAATCACGATTTCCCAAAAGTCGTCAAATGTAATATACGACATTACTTTATCAAGGCGACAATATTGCATGAATCTCATAAAAGAGATTTTATGCAATAACCCTTCATTAACAATTGCCATGTGTACTAAAAACAAGTTCAGTCACAAAAGTGTGGACACAAATGAATAGAAAATTCAATGAAAACATAGTAATCAGCAGAGAGACTTTTTTTGCGATTTTCATGTTTATCGACTCCAAATCTATAAGAAAAATATAATGGGGTGCCGAGTACAGACATTTTTTCTGATTTTGGAGCAAAGTTTATTTAGTGTTGTGAAGTAAACCAAACTTTAAACGAAATATTATTGAATCTAATTATTGAATAATACCAATATTAACCTCTGAAATAAGATAAACATGAGTCCCAAGAAACGTTGGAAAATAATAATTCAACACCGAAGAAAACCAAATTGCATCTCTTTTCAACTAATCCGTTCCCTTTCCAAAACTTAAGGGTATACAGCAAAGGGCGGATCAAAGTAACTTTAAATTTAAACGCCAAAAACAACGTAAATAAAAATACATATGAATGATTATATTAGATTTTTGATGTTTGTGCATGAAATTTTTACTTAAATTAGTAAAGTATATTCTCGTCTTGGTCGAAGTTAAAATACCATTAACAAAAACCTCGTAGAGCTGCTTCAGGGTTCTCTGGAAGTTTTGACTTATTGTAAAATTTCCCTCCTTTCGAGCTGCAAATGTTAAAACCATGTTGTACATTTTAAGTCACTTTTTCCCTCACAGGTTGAAAAGGTACCTTTGAAAAAGGTATGAAGATGATTAAAATCGTATGAAATTATATCATACTGCTATCAAACTACATAGTTAAACAAGATATAATAAGATAAAAAGGACAATTATACTTTTTTTCAAACATTAAACTAATGTAATAACGATTTTGGGGAAAATTGTAACAATATTTTTATACCCCCACGCGTACTACGTAAGGGGTATATTAATTTTGTCACGACGTGTGTAACGCCCATAAGGAGGCGTGGTAGGTATAGAAAAGTATATATATTCTTGCTCAGCATCACCACCTGAGTTGATTTAGCCATGTCCGTCTGTGGACACGATTACAGCCGAAATTTTGAAGCTATTGTGCTGAAATTCAATATTTAAGCTTTTTTTAAAAAACTAAGATCAAGTTTGAGAATGGGCTAAATCGGATGAAAACCACGCCTACCTCCCGTACAACCCCAATAATGAAAACTTCAAAAAGAAGCAACTATTTAACTATTTAATTTGAGGCGTTTCAACCCCTAACTGAAAACTTTATAAAGAGGCTTGTCTTGACTTTGCAGGAAAGCAAATTGATATGAATGTATTTTAGACGTCATCAAAATAGTACAATTTTTTAAAATCTCATATAAAAAGAGCTGCAATTTAAGATTTTGTACCATTACGAATCGCCCGTGGGGGTATTTCAACTTCGGCCAAGTCGACGATTTACCTTGCTAGTTTAATCTACCAAACTTACTAGTAACTCAACTAGTTGAAAACCCTGCAACATAACTCTTAATAATGCATGTCTTTGTACTAATGACTACTGAAGTTCGATTCTGCAATGATAATCGTTTTGGGTTGAAATAACTGTGTCAACTACATTAATTTTGCCTATTTTTGGTTTTATTTGTGATCCGGAGCTAGGCATAGTTTTGTTTTTTGTTGTTTCAATAGTGCTGATGATGGTGTGAGGTAGGAAAACCTTGCGTATGGATGCAGTTAAATAAATATATATCAATCAATTACTTTTTGTCATAATTCATCATTATTAACATTATAATGATTACTGTATCATTTGAAGAAAACGATTTTCTTCGAGCAAGGAACTTAGCGAAGTTGTCATATCGTTAATGATCATATTTGAGCTCGGATGCGTTGAACTACTGACCACTGTATGCGTATTGTTGTAGTTGCTGTTAGCTTGTTGCTGTTGCAAGTGCGGTTGGCTTCCATTTGTTTCTAGCCAGTTTTGGCAGTTCTGTACGTATTCCAGCGTACGTTGGTATGTTTCGGAGCGCATGTCGCTATTACTGTTCGTGTTGTTTCTGGTTGAAGAAGTTTCTGCAACATCGGCAGCTGCAGCTACAGCTGCAGATGGAGAATATTGCCCATAAGTTTGAGCTGTATTGTGTATTGGTTGCTGTGTTGGCTCTTGCTGTTCTGCATGTGTTGGTGTAGCCGTCGTTCGCGTGGTTGCAATAGGCACGTTAGACAGCGCTGGCGACATTTGCGATTGACTGATGTCGCCGCATTGTATTTCATTGGACGTACCATGCGGAAGAACTTGTGATTGTGGACTGTGGAAGAAGTTGCTGCAGCATTTTGGCTTGTTGTCAGAAAGACTGGTCATGGAACTGTCCGCACCGGGCAAAGAGTGCTGACGTGCAGTAGAAACAGCGGTGGATATATTATTGCGAAGAAATAAGCCAGATTGCAATGGTGGTTGCTGTTGTGACAAAGCGCTGTAGTTACAACCGTATTCAGCTGGTTGAGTATTTCCCGTGGTGTGGTGTTGATGGTCACAATAAACATGTTGATATCGTTGATAGCTATTTAGTTCATAGTGACGTTGTGAGTAGGGACTACCTAGTGCTGACATTGTGTGCCCTGACTGTGGTGACATGATTTGTGTGACTGTTCCGGGGCTATTCGGCATTCCGATTGTGGAAGGGCTGTTGGGATCCATGACAGGTGATGGCAGAGGTGGACAAGTGGATGCCATTGCATTGGTGGTTTTTGTTGTAATTGTCGCAGGAACTACTTGTGGTTGCTTGTCAGCAACTTGGTTCAAGTACTGCAAAACTTCGTCCGGCAATACAAGCTTGTTTTCTATCAGTTCATCCTCTTCGACTTCATCCAGGTTGACTTCTTCATTTGGATGGTGGTCTCGTGAGGTATAAGCGTCTTTTGTATCATTCTTTTTTGTTATTTCCTTTTTGGACGTAATAGGATCGGTTTTCTCCGAATCACACGTCGTACTACGAATACTCTGTAATGTTGCAGTCAAAGCTAGGGAAGTATCCATTCGTTCGTATGATTGCTGGACAGGCTCAGACTGACGGCGCTGTTCCAAACTTCGCATGGAAATTGAGCCGCTGGCTGCTGAAGGACCTGAAACATGGTAGGCGTTGTACATGTGCTGCAAATGCGAGTGTGAAATGTTTGGAATGGAATATCGTCCAGTTTGGTGTGGATGGCTATTATTGTAATGAGATTGCTGGCAATTGCCAGTAGTTTGCAAGCGCTGCAAGTGAGTAGAAAAAAGGTGCGAGGATGGAGGTGGTGGGAAGCTGTTTCCACAGCCGCTGACTGTTTCTGAAGCACTTGCTGTTGATCCGGATATGCCACCAACTCCAACGCCAACACCACCAGTAGTAACACTTGACATCTGACTAGACCGCCGAGAGCACCCTGGTGATATAGGATCATAGAATGAGCCAGCTGTGTAGGAAGGACGCATGGTTGAGATCGAGGATAGTTGAGATCCTTGGCTGCTACGACGACTTTGCATGCTACAATAATAAGTACTAGCGTTTGAATTTTGACTATCACGTCGTATCTGCTGGTGTTGCATACCGCCGTAGCCTACATTGGTATGAAGGCGAGTCTGTAGTTCAGTCAACTGATATCCATTGCCTCCCATTGGAATTTTTGACGCTGCAACAGCGGTTGCGTTTGCCGTGGTTCCTGGTTCCATTTTAAGGGCATTAATACGTTGGTTGAGTTCGCCAATACCTATGTTTCTATGCATTTCTGGTATATTGGAGAGTGGAGAGAGATTGAGATTTACCGACTTTGCCTGCAAACGGCTACGGAAACGTTGTCGTGAGGCAGGAGATGCAGATGCAGTACAGCTGTTTGCATGATTGTTTCCACTGCCACTACCAATACCAACCATAGCACGCAGTACAACTGGCAGGTCAGCTGCATCCAAATCGTCATCCTCATATGGCCAGCCATCATCCAAGGTGGCAGCAGAACCAGCACGAAACTCATGCGAATAAATTAATCCACCACCATTTTTACCATTATTATCGCCTGCCGCTATAGCTGAATGTTGCCCTGCAGCATCAATTGGACTGTGAACTATTGGTTGTCCTGGAGAATTAGACTCTGATTCAGATTTAATGCTTGGGCTTGACATGCTGGTTGTCTTGCCTGAATGTAGATCGTCGCTGTGTGGACTTGAGTCTATTTGATGGTGTTGATGTGGATTAATGTGAGATAGGTTAATAAGTCCGTGACTGCCGTTTCCACCGCTGCCAGTGCCATTCACTTCCAGTCCCGAATCGTTATCATGGGAGGAGCCTTTGTGCTTTTTGTTGGCATAGAACTCTGCACCATGTACCGTCTTCACATGCTTTCGTAACGAGCTAGGATCGGTATATCTTTTAGTGCACCCAGGTGCTTTACAAACATACGGTTTCTGAAATGGTAAAAGAATTCATTTTGTTAGTTTTTCCCAAGGTGTAAATAAATATTTAAAGATCTCTTTGAGTATTCTTACCTCATTACTGTGGGTTCGATTTTGGTGTTTGGCTCGATCACTGGCGTTGCTGAAAGCTTTGCTGCATCCAGGATACTCGCAAGTGTAAGGTTTCTCACCTGTGTGTGATCGCAAGTGGGTCTTCAGATTCTCTAAGCGTGAGTAAGCCTTACAGCAGCCCTCAAACTAATTGGAGAAATCAAATAAAGAAAATTAAACGATGTCAGACGGTTGATTCAGTGAGAATACCGTGTGAACTTACCGTGCATTTGTGAGGCTTTTCACCCGTATGCCTACGCATGTGCACTACTAGCATATATTGAGCTTTAAAGGGCTTTTCGCCACGGGTGCAATCTTCCCAGCGACACACGAACGATTTCTTGTTGCTTTGTATATGATCATTGTTGATATGTCTGACAAGTTCTTCCTGTGCCATAAACTCAATACCACATTCACGCCAATGGCAGTTCGTTTCAATAAAGTCACCAGGTTCATCTTTGATATCAGTGGTGTCCACCGTCGGGCATTCATAGTCGCTATGTGGTGTCGTAGTCGTCGCAGTGTTAGACTGGATAGCGTTGTTATTGGAACTATGATTGTGGATGTGATGTTTGGAGCGTTGCCGACGCAATTGTGTATTTGCTGATGCACTGTCTGCTTCCGCCTGTGCTACCACAACAGCACCTGAGGTTGATGTTGGCTGCTCCAACTTTGATTTAGTTGTGCTAAGCTCATCGTAGTGCTGTGTAACACAATAAGAAAAGTAAGGATCATATTTAATTGGGCTTTTGTGAAACAATAAATTATTTGGATATGAATACTAACACCACCCTGGCATACTACATAGCTTTTCAAAATTATTGTATAACTTTAGAAATTGATTTAAACTTATTTTAAAGAGGATCACTTGATAACGCTTTTCTCCAATTCACCTGATAATGCTATTCACATCACATACAAATATTGCTAATAATCTAATTTTCAACGAAACATTTTGGCGAAAGAATTTAAAAAGTAGAAACAAATTGTTCATTTTATTAATGTTGGATAATTATGGAAGCAGGCTTTGCTATTGACGCTTAAATGAATTAAATATATACACACAAATATGATCACTAGAATTTAATGGAGATATTTTTATTGTCTGAAGTAAAACTATCTCTTTTAAAAACCTAATATTAAAGGCCGATACCAATTTGTAGAGTTGATTTAAATTTATGAAAGCAAGTAGTTATGACTAGAAGAGTAGTGGCTTACGGAGCCACTTGACTTTCACGTACAAGTCTTGTGAGCGAAGGTACTGAACTTCAGCGACGCTCAGTCTTCAGACTTTACTGCAATTGCATTGGACTCTCTGCTCTTCATAGCAAAATTTGATGTTCTACTGCGCCAATGCGGTTTTCCAAATCTACAGCGACGTAGTATTCGCGCCACGCTTTACGTCATCCTGCAGTCTTATCAACTTTGCAGGTGTACTGAACTCCGACATCGGGGTATTCGAACGCAGCTTTGTAATCAACAAAGAAATGGTGGGTGTCGATTTGGTTTTCGTGGGTTTTTCAGGATTTGTCGTAGTGAAAAAATCTGGTCTATGACGGACATGCCATGACGAAATCCACACTAATAAGGTTTAAACATAGTTTTAGTATGCGACTTCAATCTTTCACACAATACGCTCAAAAGAACCTTGCATGCGATGAAAATAAGACTGATACTTCGGTAGTTGGTGTAGATGGTCGGGTCTTCTTTACCCAGCTAGCATTTGGAAGATTATATAACGAGCGCGATCATTTCGCGATTCTTTTTTAATCGTCCAGACGATTGTTACGGTATAATTTTATTTTGCTCTTCGAAATAATGCTTTTGCGAGTCGTTGTGACGATTGTTGGACGAGTGAATCGTCGTTCACGCATTTTGGCGAGCGTCTAAAGATTGTTAGTAGGCAAAGATCGCATATTATTCTTGAATATGGTATTTATGCGACTCATTCTGATGATTGATTGACGAGTGTTTCTTTTTTTGTAACCTTACAATCGTCAGTTAGTCCTTCTGACGACCATTGAAAGATTGTTATTTGACCACAATTTTTGTTATTTGTGTTGCTCTTAAACCGCCGCTTACGCATTCTCACGATAAGCGGCTTACATGATTCTTTTCTACGCATTGCAGACGACTCATTTAGGCGATTGTTTCAAGGCTCGCTTGAAGTGGGAATAAAAGCGTCTTAAATGATTATTTTCTTCGCATCGAAGACGACTCAGATGGAAGAGTCGCCGGCTTGACACAGTTTCTGCCGTTGTACTGAACAAGCGTGATCGGAATAGGACATCGTTGACAATTTATTTATTCGCCCGGTCTAATCGCGGAAGATCCGTCTACGATTGCAACTGCTTGCTGGGTATTTAGTATAGGATTAAGCACAAAACAAAAAAAACAAAAACAAATTGGCCATTTCAGCCCTTGAAAGGACTAAAGTTTATGTTCTCAAGAAGCTTTACATGGCATTATACACTCTCTGAGGTTTGTGGTGACCATGGCATGCAGGTTAAGTGTGTGGCTTAGCATGCTCGGAGCCCGGGTTCGATCCCCAGCCGTGGCGAAAAGTTTTTTCAATAAAAAATTTTTCTGATCGGTCACCACCTCTCTGCAGACAATGGCAAACCTCAGAAAGTAAATAATGCCATGTAAAGCTTCGTGAGAACATGAGCCGTTCGGAGTCGGCATAAAACATGTAGGTCCAGTTCTCGGTCAATTGTGTGCAAAAATTTAATAACACACACAACACAATCGATCCTAAGAAGCTCGGTCAAAGTCCTTTCAAGGGCTGAAATGGCCAATTTGTTTTTTTGTTTTTGGGGTTTGCCATTGTCTGCAGAGAGGTGGTGACCGATCAGAAAAATTTTTTATTGAAAAACTTTTCGCCGCGGCTGGTGATCGAACCCGGACTCCAAGCATGCTAAGCCACACACTTAACCTGCATGCCACGGTCTCCACATAGGACTAAGCACACTGAGATTAAAAAAATCGGACATGCTCTCCGCTAGCTATATTTTGCCAATGAATTGACGCATGCACTTTATCAATTCACCGCCGCCGGTTTTAAACAATTTACCAGCCAGGGCGATGGCACCAACTGATAACAACTTTAACCTCGTCATGGCTAGGTGGTGGAATTTCCACTCCTTCATCGTCGGTTGATAGTGTCGGTCTGCATTCTCCAAGCGCCGAATTGTTGTGATCGTCGCCCGCAAGCAGATTGCAAAAAGTCTGCCACTATAATCTCAAATGCGCACTGCCTATCTGTAATCAGATCACCATTTTCATCTCTTAAGTTTTCATCATAAGTGGATGCTCCAAGCGTGAAACCTTGGGTTATACAATTAACGATCGTATCAAATACGATTCCGAGGAGTTCTGTCTCCTGAATTTGTTGCGGAATCAGGTGTTCCTCAAGGCAGTCACTTAGGTCCACTTCTGTTTATTTTAGCCATTAATGATGTTACCCACATTATTAAACACTCTCACCTGTTAATTTATGCAGATGATATGAAAATATACAGAACAATAAATACTAAAGACGACTCCAACCTACTCCAGGCTGACCTGAAATCTTTTGAAGTTTGGTGCTTTAAAAATAATATGTTTCTAAATCCTGTTAAATGCCAAACTATGACCTTTTCGCGCAAAAGGAATAATTTAATTTTTGACTACAATATTAAAGATACTGCTTTAAGTCGTGTTGAGGCCGTCAAAGACCTTGGTATATGCATGGATTCTAAGCTATCGTTCAACAATCATATTGATTACATTTGTAAAAAAGCATCTTCTATGCTTGGATTTATAAAACGCTGGGCCAAAGAATTCAATAGCATGATTACAACTACAACATTGTATTATGCAATAGTGCGCCCTCACTTGGAGTACGCAAGTCAAGTTTGGTCCCCTAGTTATAGTGTGCATGTTGAACGTATAGAGCGAATCCAAAAACGTTTTGTTCGGTTTGCTCTTAGGGGCTTAGGTGGGATTGATTTTTTGAACCTTCCTCCTTACGAGGATCGTTTAAAACTTTTAAAAATGCAATCTTTAAGTGAACGAAGGAAGTCTGCGGATATCGTCTATTTACACCAACTCATAACCGGTGTATTCGATTGTCCGGAATTACTTTCTCTTATAAACTTCAACTCTAACCGTAGTAGTAGTAGAAATGCTAACAACTTAATTTATCTACCATTTAGTAGAACAAATTACATGGCTACTGCTCCCTTGAACCGCATGAGTGCCTCTGTTAACAACTGTACATTTTTTGATGTTAGTTTGTCAAAAGGTCAACTCAAAAGTAGATTGAAAGCTATTGTGTAATTAGATCTGTGTTTGTGTATGCATGGTTAGTTGTTATGTCCTGTGTTGTCCCTGAGCCCAATCCATTCTATGGTGGGTAAATTTTTCCCACATTAATTTGTTTGGAGCCACTGGAATTCATGACATTGAAATATTTCAGTGAGATCTGGATTGTGGCTTCATATATATTAATGCTGAGAATGTGCGAAAAAGCTGTAGTAGCTGAACTCTATTGTTATTGCATGTAAAAAAAAAAAAAAAAAAAAAATTTTTTTGTGTGGGTATTTTCACACTCATACAATCAAGCAGAGTTCAAAACTAAACTGGTTTCACGCACTATTTCCTATTATCTTTTGAGAGTAAGGACAATAACTATAAAAAAACACATTTTTTATAAAAGCCATAACTGACACCTTCATATTAGCATGAAAAATAGAGAAAAATAGCAAAAACAAGCAATCAAGGTAATCTCGCACTGATCTGATCTGATCTGCTTCTCGTATTCAATCTGCACGGCTTGTTTTTTGGGCAGGTTGCTGTTTGCGCCTGTCTGTCTGAATCGTTGCCAGTTAATCTCGGAAACGAGAAGTTCATGACAAAAAAAATCCTGCGTCATTTTTAATAAGAAATATTTTGCTGCGACAATTCACTTCATTAATTAAAAAAAAAACAAACAATTACAAATTTGCACAAATCGAAGAATAGGATATTTTCTACCCGTAAAAATTAGATTTAAAATTTTTTAATCTTAATGTGAAAAACATAAAAAAAATTGGCCATTTCAGCCCATGAAAGGATTTTGACCGAGTTTTTTATGATCAATTGTGTTGTGAGTGTTCTTAAATGTTTGCACACAATTAACCGAGAACTGGACCTACAGGTTTTATGCTGACTCCGGCATTTTAACTTTGTTCACGACAACGATCCAAAGCATTCCTCGGTTTTGGTTAAAGAATGGCTTTTGTACAACTGCAAAAAATGACTGCCCCATCCGCCCCAAAGTCCTGATTTAAGTCCAATCGAGCATTTGTGGGCTTATATAGAAAAAAACTAAGAGAAAACACCGTTAAAGCACTAAAGGGCTTAAAAATGCACTCCAAAATATATGGGCGATGGACATCACAAAAATTGTCTCTATCAATGCTAAAAAAGGTTACAAGCCGTTATAACTGCTAAGGACTACCACAAAAATAGAATGCCGTAAACATTTTGTTTTTTTAAGAATTTTTGATATGTACAAGTTTTTTTTTTGCTTCATTAAAAGTGCCCTTTTTGTTAAATTTTTTAAGAACAGTACATTTTCATAATTTTTGATGAAAGTATTCAAATAGTGGATAAAATAAAGGATATTTTGCCATATTATTTTATATCGTTAGGGGACATATTTTCAGAGATAATGCAACATAAACAATAGTAAGTATACTGTACACGTTTTTTTTGGTTCAATGTATATTCTACTAGTGTTCCCTGAAATAAAAATCACTGCCTACTACTGTGACTTATTGAAAGAGGATTACCAGAAGGAGACATCATTCGATACTTAAACAATTGGGAATCACAGTCACTGCTACTGTGGATAATACTTTCTGTTTATTAAAAAATAAAATATCGGAGTAGCAATCACTGTGACTCAAATATTTTTGAACTGCATTTTGACTGAAAAATTTGAGCAACCTTTGTAAAAGGGGCGTTGCACTGCCCCTTTTCAATTAAAATTTTTGATATCGAATAGATTTTGAACCAAATGTCGTGTATCAATGATATTTCATTTATAAAATTAAAACATAGAATTCAAATTTCGATACAGAATAGCTTTGGAAGGTAAAGGCACATTTTAATTCAGAATGGAGTTACTATTTGGTGGTGTCCTGGTACTGAAAAATTAGAACGGGCTTTGTACTCGTACAAGGGGTGCAGCTCCGTCCATATAAGGCACACTTTAAAAATGAAATCGCTTCGGAATAATAGTCACAGCAGTGGCGTAGCAAGGGTTGGTGGCACCCAGGGTGGAAAACTAAATAGTGCACCCCTTTAGAAAATTTTTTTTATAAAATAAGTCGATGAATCTTACTACATATTTTCGAATCAACCTCCACAAAAATGACATATTTAAGAAGAAATTAAAAAAATAAACAAAACTATGCTATCCATGAATATTTGATAATAGATGTAAGAATCTAAAATTTTCAGAAACTTAAAGAATTTTCTCTGAATTGTTCCAATATTTTTGTCTACCGGGCTTATAAGTTGTGAGAGAAAAATTAACTATCAGTAAACCATACAATATCACACACACACAAAATTGGCCATTTCAGCCCTTGAAAGGACTTCGACCGAGCTTATTATGATCAATTGTGTTGTGTGTGTTATTAAATGTTTGCACACAATTGACCGAGAACTGGACCTACATGTTTTATGCCGACTCCGAACGGCTAAAGTCCGTGTTTTCAAGAAGCTTTATATGACATTATTTTCTACCTGAGGTGGTGACCAATCAGAAAAATTTTTTTATTGAAAAAACTTTTCGCTGCGACTGGGGATCAAATTCGGGCATAATTGAAGACAAAAAGGACCTGGAAGCAAAACGTTCACAAATTTTCCCTAGTGACCCTGAATAACTATTAATACAAATATTTTTTTCGAAATCAACCCCCATTTTCTACATAAAATTTAAATGAAAATTTAAAATAAAGTATTAAAATTAATTTATAAACATTTTGCATAATTTTTATCAATTTCCTTATAAGTATCTATATTAATCTCCGCTTGGACTTTTATAGACAAGATTGAGGTCTGTAACATTTGACTGCTTTATAAATATCACCATAAATACCACCATAAATATCTCAGTATCACAATATTACAGTGATACCAAATTGATATCAAGAATTTGTTTCATTCTCATTATCAACATAATTCCCAAAGCAAACTTGCCCAGGTTGGACAAGGTCAAGAGTCATGAATGGCTCAAAAAGAGCTGACAATTCCAAGAAATCTGTTGATTCTTCAAATTCGGTGATTGAAAACAAAATATAATTTCAATAATTAGAATAATTTTTAAGGGACTGTGCATCTTATCTTCTCTTAAAAACTGTATTTTTGATAGTTTTTGTTGGTTGATTTGAACATAATAATAATTATTTTAGTAACATAAAGGAGTCAGAAAACATCTTAGAGTTTTTAATAGACATCTTCAAAATAAAATAAAAAAGTCAGAACTCTATAAATTTAGAAATTTTTTAAGCAAGTAAAAAGTTTATTAATGATTTTTAAACTAGTAGTTTTATGTAACAGTATATCCTAAACATATTACTATTCAAAATTATGTTCTAGCAGGTTAAAAGCTGTAAATGAGGTTTGTTTCATGACATTATAAAGTACATATATTTTAATTTTTGACACTTATGACAAGAACCTGTTTTTCTGAAAAGTTCTGGAAAAATGTATTGCTTACAAAACAACTGACGCGGCCATTCATCATACTCTGAAAATCATGCAGGTTTTCGAAACTTAATGGTTTTAGAAATCGCACACTAAATAAAAAACAGTCACAACTCAAAATTTTTTTATACCGACTTTTTGTTATAAATCAATTCACAAAACACATATCTCAATATCTTTTTAATTATTTTCTTCATTAACTGGAAGAATGAAGTTTGTGTGTTTAAATGAAAATTGCTTTTCTTCTGTAGTAGCAATCAAAGGGTTTTATTTTTCGCTTCTCCTGAAAAGTAATGTTTTTTGAGTTGTGACTGTTTTGTATTTAGTGTGCGAAATGTCTACTATGCTAGCAAGTTTGAACACTTCTTAACCTGAATATAAGAAGTAAAAAAGTGCTTTTTTATAAAACTTAATGATATATAAACAAAATGTTTTTACTTTAAGTTTATAGTTCTTAAAAAACATATTTTTTAAGAATTATTTTTAGAGCTTGATGCCAAATCCTGTTTGGCTTCATTGAATTATTTAGCATCAAGCTCTAAAAATAATTCTTAAAAAATATGTTTTTTAAGAATTATAAACTTAAAATAAAAAATTAAAATGTCACAATTTTATAAGTCAAATGTTTTTACATTTTTCTTTTTGTACTCCATCTTAATATCATGAAAATTTTAATATAATTTGTTTGGAAATTGCACCCCTAACCAATGAAAAATTACATATGGAATTGACTTGGGTTTTAGTGTGAGCGTTAATATTGAACAAAATTTAATATAAAGTTAAAGTTTGTTTCAATAAAAACGAAGTCCTGGTGATGGTAAAAAATATTTTCATTCACTTTGCAACCTCTTGCTATTCATGTATAAAATCGAAGTCAGTGAGGTGTGTTCTTTTTATTAAAAAAATCAAAAATTATGTGGTAAAAAGTTATTTTGCCAAATTTTGCACCCCATTTTGGTGTGTACCCGGGGCGGACCCGGGTGTTTGTTTTGCAATGTCTCTTTTTGTCTCAACATTTCTTAACCCTCCGTGTGGCTAGAGTAACGATATCGTCACCCTATTTTTTACGACATAGCTGTATCTCAGACATGTGCAATAGGCGACGGTTGGTATGTCATCCTAAAAAAAACTTTGAACCTTTATATGAACACCTGCCAAGCCGCGTCACTTTTGGTTTAGCCGTTTGTCCGTACTGTGAGTGTAAAGTTGGACCGACGTCGAAATCGTCACAGTAGCCACAGGGTGTGATTTTTATACCCTAAACCTGAAAGATCAGGGTATATTAACTTTGTGCAAACGTTTGTAACGCATAGAACGAAGCGAGTCCGGTATAGAAAAGTATATATATTCTTGATCAGCGTCACCACGTGAGTCGAGCTATCCATGTCCGTCCGTCCGTCTGTCCGTCTGTGTATTGTCCGTATACACAGGATAAGAAGAAGCAGTTGAGATTATTAGATGAAACTTAGTACACATGGTCACATGGACCCAAGAATCTGCACTATTGAATATTTTTGGAATCCGCCCACGGACACGCCTACCTTCCATACAACGCAAAAATTGAAAACTGCATAAATAAGCTCATAATTAACCTACAGCAATAAAATTTGATATGTATGTGTTTCGTATCAACACAAAGATGTCTTCTTGAAAATGGGTGTCATCCGCCCACGGACACGCCCACCTCCCATACAACCCAAAAATTGAAAACGCAATAAATACGCCTCTGTTCAACCTACAGAAATAAAATTTGGCACGTGTGTTTTTTATAACAAAACAAAGTTGGTTTTAAAAAATGAACGTCATCCGCCCACGGACACGCCTACCTTCCATACAACGCAAAAATTGAAAACTGCATAACTCAGCTCATAATTAGCCTACAATTAAATGTGTGTTAGAAAAATGGGCGTCATACACAAACTAACACGCCCACCTTCCATACAACCCCAAAATTGAAAACTTTATAAAAAGACTTATATTTAAGCTGCAGGAAAGAATTGGCCGTGGGGGTATTTTAACTTCGGCCAACTCGAAGATATACCAAACTAGTTTAAACTGTATTTACTCTCTGATTACTTCAAGCATCAGTTGGTGCTGTATTACTGTATTACGTACAGTGTTGCCAGAAAGTTTTGAGGCAAGAAGCTAGATGGTCTTTAAAAAATAGCTAGAAAAGGCTAGATGGCTTAAGACAAAAGGCTATCAAAAGGCTAGATAGCCTTTGTTTACGTTATCTTTTTGTTAAACATGATCCTTTGAATATACATACGTTTGTATATATTTATACACTATACTCTATAAAAATGAACAATACCAAAAATTAAATATATTTCAAATTGATTTTACGTCCCATCAAAGTTTATTTAGCGAACAAAAATAAATTTTATATTTTTTTTTTTTAATATTTTTTGAATGCATAGTATTGTAAAAATATCCTCAGAAAGACTTAAGTTAAATGAATAAAAATTGTTGTATTTATAAGCGTATCTACGTAAATGTCCGTAGATAAGTCAATAAATGTACTACACAGTAAAAAGTTTGAGGATAAATTTTATCTTTTTTATAACATTTCTGTTGTATAAACTCGTTTTATTCCAAATTTATTATAAGTTTTATCCCACTCAATATTATAAAACTTGCATTTCCATTCAAACAGCTATTTTACTCCAAAATAGTATAAATTTTATACCATAAATTTATAAAAATCATATATGTATTCCAGTTCTACACACGAGAACCACACGGAGCCACTCGTCTTTCACGTACAAGTCGAGTTTTCGAAGCTACCGAACTTCAGCGATGCTATCAGACAATCAGTTTGCGCTTGTTCTTCAGTCAGTAATCATGTTATGCGCAAATTGTTCCGTTGAATATTTTTTTGTTCACACACATTACGACAAAAATAGTGCGCTTGAATTGGAAGCTCTGCCAACATGATTAAACATGCGAATTTCTAAGTACAATTTTTTACTCTTTATTTTTCCTATCAAATTGTTTTTGAAAATGTAAAAAACAATATATCATGAAATCTATCAATTGAAATCTAAATATGATTCCTGATTTATGACTTTAAATGTAACACATATAACATATTTAATGTATGTTTACATATGTGCCACATATTTTTATACAATATTGATATAAAAAGTAACCAAATGTGGTATAAAAAGATTTTATACTTTTGCTTATAAAAATGTATACCAAACTGGTGTAAACACATTTTATACTTTTTTCGGATAAAATCTATACCAACTTTTATAAATTTGGTTTATACGATGTTATGGTATACATTTTATAACATATTTGGAATTGATCTATATTTATACCAAATAGTATAAACTTTATCCTCATATTTTTTACTGTGTACTTAAACTTTAAGGGAACGTGACGCCTTCAAGAAAAGTTTATTTTAATGTTTTAAAATGCCTATAAGTTTAATAAAAAATAAGATATTATTTTGAAATATTAAATATATATATTTTTTAGAAAAAAAATTGCACCAAATTTTTTTTTTATTTTTTATTTACATATATGGCTACTGGAATTATTTAAAAAAAAAAACATCAAAAAACCATGGCGGGCGTTATTACGACTTAGTGGGACATCGGAAAAAACGAAAAACGGGGTTTTTATCAGCATCAGAACCGCCATGGAATGAACTAGAAGAGACAATTTTGATTGAAAAATTACAAGATGGCGGCGTTTTTTCGATAATTGTCAAGTTTTTTGCCCAAAAACTCAAAAAACCGATTTCTGTCCGTTGTTCGTTCTATGCACTGACAAGTGTAAAACAACACATTAAAATTTCAGTACGATCGGTTTTTTCGATTTTTCGAAATTTTTTTATTTTTTATTCAACTTATAAAACATTAAAATTAAACAATTTTTGAAGGTGCTTGAAATAGTGCTTAAAACCGGTGGACAGCAGTACTTGAAAACTATTCCAAGGATCGCTACCAAATTTTTTTTCACTTAAGTAAATTCCATTGCTACTTTTAATCGTTAGATATTTATTTTTGAGAAATAGTTTTTATTTTACAACCTAAAATCAATTAAATTTTTAGTCAAAAATCGGTCTTTCAAGTACCATTATCGCTCAAAAAGCTTCAGAGAAATATAAATTTATTATGTTTTTTTTGTTTTTTGGATGAACAAGTTGCGAAAAATCGTGTCCATCGCATTTTTCAGGTTCTTTATTAAATGACGGATTCCGGGTATAATAATTAATATTTTTTATCAAAGAAAATTTTAAATGTTTTAAAACATTATATAATTAATATGCAAAAACAAAACTTACATAAAATAAACAAATTTAATTTCACTTTTTTAAAAGTTAAAAAACTTAAATGGGCCCATAAATAGAATTCAGTCTTTCAAGTTTAAATATATAGAAGCATAAAAATCTAACAGTTGAAAACTAGTACCAAAAATCTTTTAAAATAAAAACGATAAACAACAACAAATTCATTATTTCAATTTTAAAAATATGTATTATTCATTCAAGTGCTTGCCTCGGTGCCAGTAAATAACGTTGAACCTCTACACTATATAAAACTAAATCTCAAAAAATATTTCCTACTCTTCTGAAGAATTAGAAGTTACATATAAATTGCAACTATTTGTAAAACTTAAAATATCATCTATGATTTCAAAATTATGGCAGCATGTGTTCTTCTTTAAAGAGCATATCGAATCTTTAGAAAATAATTTAGAATGCTAGTTTGAATACGCTTTCTTTGCTTGTTTCTTACAAGATTTCATTTAACTAAATATTCCTTCTACCTCAGCGTTGTTTAATGGAAAAATAAGAAAACTAAAAACCAAACGGATCTTTTGTATTTGTATTTTGTATTTTTTGCGCAAATATGTTGGCATATAAGAAAGAATTTCTTTTGAATGCCGCAGATTAACATTAATAATAACTTAACTCAAAAATTTATATTCAAACAAAACAAAATTTCAATAAAATTAAAATTACAAATTAAAGTTATGATTAAGATTAAAATTATATAACAACAAGGAGTAAAAAACTTATTTATTTACAAATAAGTTTACAAAATTCATAAGGAAGAATTAATTAATGAATTCTTGGTGGTAATGTTCAATCACATAGTAACAAATTAAGGGGGGACATGATATTGGCCGTTTTTTTAAATCGACTTTTTTATAATTTTGTATTTTTGATAATATTCTTAAGATTCTAAGAAATCATTCATGGAAAAATTCCTTCGGGTTCAAAAGTTACAGCCGGATTAGTGAGAGCGCATTTTTAATTTCCTTTGCATTTTTCTTTGTTCACAAACTTTGAACGCGTTTATCTCGAAACCATGTTTTTCGTTCTGGTTGCGACTCTAGCGGCTTTATTTTTTGACGAAATTTTTTTTTTTTTTTTTTTTAACTTGATTCGCTATCGTATGACACGAGCTTTTTTTACATTTTTTTTTTTATTCTTTATGAATTTATAAAGTCAATATTTTTTTTCGAAAAAACACACTTTCAAATTTGGAACATCACCAAAAATTGAAAAAAAATTTTAAAAAAAGCTCCTGTCATACGATAACCAATTTTGTAACAATTTAAAAAAGTTAATTTTTTTCAGCTCGGACAATTTTTGCGAGGCCCACAAAAAAAGCACGAGGCCCCGTTTTTTCTTGGAGCTCTATAAAACTTTGTTGGAGTGAAAAATATATTTTTTTGAATTTATTTTTCTTCTAATTTGTTCAATTCTCTACAATAATAAAAAAAAATTTTGGAAAAATGTTTGTTTTTGACTGAGTTATAAATTTTTAAAAAAGGTCTGTTTTCTCTGCCGTGAATGTTATCTCCCACCTTAATAATTATGTAACTTAAAAGTTACGGGTAAAAGTAAAATAACTGCAACTTAGAAATATTTAAGTAGAGACAAAAATGGGAAAAGAGTACGGAAAATAGCTTCAAAGCCCTGCTTTTGCCCACTGGGTAAGAAAAGTAGTAAAAAATCTTAGTTGGGGATTAAGAGTTTATTTTCATTTGAGTAGGATTACGATCCGGATACAAGGCTATAATGTGAGAAGCTGACTTCTTAGTAATTTACCACATGCCTTGGAAACTCCAACTTGCTTTTCAGACTTCAATGAACCTCTGGAGAAAAAATTTAAAAATCACACAATTTCTACTCGTGATCTGGTGAATCACACATTATTGAAGAGTGGGAGAATAGGGAGCCGGTCCTACTGCCAAAATTTGTGAATCAATGCCAAATCATTTGGAAGCGGTTATTGAATAGAAGGGCTTAACAGCTAAATATTAACTCTGTTATTTTTTAATAATTTTGCTCGTGTTTTTATAAATTAACGTCGTGTTCCATTATTACTTTGATGTTGGTTTTTGTAATTAATTTTGTTTTTATTTTTTTTTAATCAATGAACTATTAATTCAAAATTCTTTTAATTATTTTATATTAACCACAAAAAATATAATAATTGTATTATATTGAAAATATACAAAAACTTGACATCAAAATAAATTTAATTTGGATTTTTATGAAGGTTTTTAGTTTGCTCTTTGTGACATTTTTGCATTGTCACGTAATTCTTACTAAAGATGTCATGGATGAACATGGTAAAAAGTAAAGGGCTAAGAACTGAACCTTGGGGAACTCCATCAGATGTTTTTTTATATGTTGCGAAGTTGCTACCAACTTTAACCCGCTTTTTCCTACCGCCTAAATAACTTTTCAGAAAACGAACTAACGTGTCAGAAAAACCGAAGTTCATCTTGAGCTTATTACAAAGAATATTATGATTCACAGTGTCGAACGCTTTAGAAAAGTCGAGAAGGCTAGTAACAACTAGAAGGTTAGTCTGTCAACTTATGTGAAAACTTGAAATTATAAAATTGTTAAATATCAGAGTTTTTGTTGTTAATTAGCAGATTCATGCATCAAAAAAGTATACGGTCATTCCAAGCATAATGCAAGTTTTTTTTCCAAATATTTATCACATGCTCTTGATTACTTGAAATTTTGTCTATCGGTTCTTTTTCAACTTATGAGAATATTTGTTTGAAGTCATTTGTTTTTTTTTATCGCCTTTTATCGTTTTTTTTTTTTAAATTATGGAGATACCAATCGAATGTTTAAAATCTCGTGTTACGGTGTTAGTGTTTGAACTCCTCCGAAACGGCTGGACAGATTTAAAAAAATATTTTTATACCCCCACGCGTACTGCGTAAGGGGTATATTAATTTTGTCACGACGTGTGTAACGCCCATAAGGAGGCGTGGTAGGCATAGAAAAGTATATATATTCTTGAGCAGCATCACCACCTGAGTTGATTTAGCCATGTCCGTCTGTCTGTCCGTCTGTCTGTCTGTCGACACGATTACAGCCGTAATTTTCAAGTTATCGTAATGAAATTCGATATTTAAGCTTCTTTTTAAAAAATAAAGATCAAGTTCAAGAATGGGCCAAATCGGATGAAAACCACGCCTACCTCCCATACAACACCAATAATTAAAACTCTATAAAGAGACTAATATTTAAGTTACAAAACTGAAATTTGGTATTTGTATGTTCTATGACAAAAATGAGATGTGTTAGAGAAATGGGTGTCATCCACCCACTAACACGCCCACCTCCCATACAACCCCAAAATTGAAAATTATATAAAGAGGCTTCCGACGAAGCTACAAAAATAAAATTAGGTATTTATTCATTGCATATCAAAACTAAGACGTGTTAGAAAAATGGGAGTCATATACCCACGAACACGCCCACTTCCTATACAACCTCAAAATTGAAAACTCTATAAATAGGCTTCTCTTTAAGCTACAGACAAAAAATTTGATACGTTTGTATTTTTTATCAAAACTAAATCGGGGAAGAAAAGTACGTGTAATCCGCCAACGAACACACGCACTTCCCATACAACCGACTATAGCGAAAACTCTATTAATAGGCTAATATTTACAGCGTTACAATTTAATTTTTTTATTCTTGCGAATCGGCCGTGGGGGTATTTTAACTTCGCCCAAGTCGAAGATATACCTTACTAGTTTTTTTGTATATTGCGTAGATATGTGAATGGGTCGTAAAGTATTTTTCGCCCTATTACCCGCGATGAGCGTGGCACTTTTTCAAGAACACTCATTTTCGGCATTGATTTCGTCTATAAATCATACATCTGTGAAAGTCGGTACGAACAAACTATTGAGTCTTGGCCTTCGACGATCAAATTTGAGCAATCTTTGGAAAGGGTGGTATGGTACCGCCCATAAATTCCAATTTATTGAAAACGCATAGATTTGGAACTATCATGTCGTATAACATTGAAACTTAGTATGAAGTAACTGATGGGCCAGATCTTTCAATTATAAAACAGACACGGGCATTGGAAAACGGGGCGTTGCTTATTCAAAATTTTGATACAGAATGGCTATAGAAGTAAAATTTACAGAACATTTCAATTCAGAATGAAGTAACTATTTGGTGGTGTTCTACTTCTGGAACGGGCATTGTACAATGGGTGTGGATCCGCCCATAAAATACACCTTTTTATTAAATTGAATCGCTTTGGAAATAATAGTCAAATAATAAAAAACTCGGTTTGCAGTAACTATTTGGTGATATCCTACTGCTCGAATTTTGGATATTACCAATCCAAAACGAATTTTATGTGTTACCTTATTTTTGTAAATGAAGTATCATTAGAAAGCTATAGAAAAGCGATTTAGAAAAAAAAATTAAATATATTTGGAATTTTTATGCTGGAGTTGCCAACTTTTTGAAAAAAAACTTTAATTTTGCTATATCTCAAAAAGTGAATTTTTGGTTTTGTTTCTATTGTTATTTTAAAAACAAAATAACCTTTCACCAACAAAGAATAACTATGGCTAAATGACACGTTTTTTCGCAATCTCTTTTTATGACATTCGTTTCACTTTACCGTTGATAACTTCTATACAGTTTGAGATATTTATATAAAATCTTGAACAAAACTGTTTGCCTTTTTAGAGTCAATATTTGTTTTATATATAGTAATAAACTCACACGTGGCTTTGGCCCATAAAACTGGAATAAATTAAAAAATTTTTTGAATTTTTTTCGCTTAAGATAATCGGAAGAAATAATATCTATTCTTTTATAGTTTTAAGAAAAAATTTTTTAAAGCGAGGACCCAACTACTTTGTATTCTCAACGTACCTATTCATGTGGCCATTTTATGCATTTGCTAAGCGATTGCTACGACTAGTACTTTTTGATTGTTTTTGTCGAAAAAAAAAATTGAAAAGAGCTCTCTTTTAAAAGTATTTTAAAAATATACTCGACTTCATCTCATCTGAACTCAAATTCTTTCCTCACATAATAAAACTTCTTTAAAGTTTCTTAGTTTTTCGGAAGTCCAAAAGCTTTAAGAGGAATATGTACTACTAATTAAACCCATTTTAAGTAAAATCATTTCCTAAGATCGGACATAAAATGTTAATTATGGAAAAATGCAATTTTGACGTGATCCAAAGTAGTTTCTTTGTTTGAATAGTCTCGAGGTCATCTTTAAAATACGGCGTGCATTCCTCATTTTTTTTTTGTTTTTATTGAGACCGGCCCACTCTATTGTACATATTACTTAACTATAACTGAAAATATTCCTGGTCTGTTTCTAAATAAAACACAAAAACAAATTCAGCCCTTGAAAGGAATTTGACCGAGCTTCTTATGATCAATTTGTGTTTTGTGTGTTATTATTAGATGTTTGCACACAACCGAGAACTGGATCTATCTAGGATCATGTTCTCAAAAAGTTTTAAATGGCATTATTTCATCACTGAGGTTTGCCATTGTCTGCAGAGAGGTGGGGATCGATCAGAAAAACTTTTTTATTGAAAAAAACTTTCGCCGAGGCTGGGCATCGATCTCGGGCTCGGTCACCACTGTTTCTAAGCCTATTCAATTTTAGTAGACACGTAATAAAAAAGTTAACAAAAAGCGTAACAACAAAATCTTTGCAGAATCAATGCAGTCAATTTTTTTAAATATTGCGACTAGTTAAAGAGTAGAAAAACACTGCTTTGATAAAATGAAAGGTGCCTCGGCAATTCCATTTTGGTTTTGCGGCAGTTGCACTTATTAGCTCTACAAAGTTAGTGGATTGCATGAACCACAGAGACTACTGATGAGTCAGGGTAGCGTCCGACGAAACCATGGTCTAGTCTGCTCGGTTATACTGCAAAGATCTTTGTTGTTGGAGCAAACCTGTTACTTCATGAATTATTTAGCATAAAGTTCTACAAAAATAGTTCGTAAAAAATATGTTTTTTAAGAATTATTAACTAAAACTTTTTCAATTTTAAGTTTTCATAAGTATTAAAGCATCTGAAACATGATTTGGACGGAGATAGATGAGTAACTCAGAATTGAAAGTTTATTTTATACTTCTTAATTTATAGTATTTCAGTATAAGTTATTTTAATATAAATAACAATAACAATAAAAAACAACTTATATTTATGGCGGCTTTAACACAAAGATGTAAATGTTACTACAAATTTTAATAATGTATCCTTAAAATAATTAAATTACATTCCGAGATACTCATTTAAATGATAAATACAATACCAATAAAAATAAAACCAGTAAAAAATTATCTTAGACTTGGCCGAACTCCCACACCTCCGTTGAAGTATATTTGAATTTATTTAGGTTATATTATTTTGGTTTTCAACAGATTGTCTCATTTTCAAATTCAGAGTGCATAAAATTTCAAGACATTAAATTAATTTTTGTAAAATTAAAAGAGATTTTACAGTTTTGATGAATTCATTTTGTATGGAAGGTAGGCAATACAGTTTGTGTGAAATATTTCGTTAAGCAGTTATGTTATTAACCAAAAAAATTAGAAAATCGTGATATAAAGAAGCAAAAAGGTAATTTTTCCTATACAAATTTTTGTAACTTTGGTAACATAGGGTATATCTGTATGAAATTTACGTGTAAGGCAGATATGCCACTCAGTAGTCGATAACCTAAAATCATTCCGTGCGCTCAAACACGAGTTACAGACTAAATTCCGTCTAAATAGATCAAAAAGTCCACTGTGCGTCTTGTTTGATGTCGCATAAAATGCTAACAATTCAGAATTTTTCCAAATTTTTTATTTCGCGGATATGTTCTCTATTCGACTATTTTGTAAATATCTCACTCTTACGGACATTATGTTCGATAACATTTTACAGTATGGCCTCCGGAATGGTCCAAATCACCGATGTAATATTGCTTTACAAGTCTGGAATCGTCTTCAGATCATTCACATAGACTTTATCCTTCGTTAAACCCCACAAAAAAAAGTCTAACGGCGTCAAGTCGCATTATTTGGGCGGCCGATTCACATCACCGCGACGAGATATGGTCGTGTAGCGCTGTCCTGTTGAAATCACATATCGTCCAGACTCTGAGCTTCAACTTCCGGTACAAAATAGTCCCCCAATATAGTGTGCTACCGCTCAGAATAGACAATTTCAGTGTTTTCGTTCTCACCTTAAAAAAATGAAAAACTCGCGTGAAGCAACTTACACGTGGCAGAAGTGAAACTTCTTACACAGTTAAAAATAAGACAGATTTTGGTGTGAAATAGAGCAACACGAAATGGAATAATATTCTGTTGATTCAATATTCACATCCAGGGAAATTACCGGCTATGGTTTTTATCAGAAATAGTTATATAGTTTTTTGGGCAAAAATAACAGTTTCTTTTGACTTTTATTTTATCGGTCAAAAATAATAGTTATTTTCTGCCGTTTATTTATTCGGTCAAAAATGCCAGGCAACTTCAAAGGTCATTTTGCCGTCTTAAAAAACTATTGATACCATTATTTTCATCTCATCGTTGAGATATTTTACACATAGTGTCAACAGTTCAATATGTCATACGGCCTTAAAAAAAAAACAAATTGCCTGATATTTTTGACCGAAAAAATAATAGTCACAAAATAATTGTTACTTTTGACCGATAAAATAAAAGCCAAAAGTAACCTTTATTTTTCCCCGAAAAAATACAATGCAAAATGTAACACTTAAATTTTAAACTTGTACAGAATCAGTCTAAAATTTAAAAGGCACTTAATATTAGTGAGGCTGAGGACATTTGTAACATAATGGTATATTTGAAAAAGTCTTTCAACAAGTTTTTTCATTTGAAAATTGTAAAATAACAGTTATTTTCGGTACTTATTTTAGTTCAGCTGGTGTTTTAGTTGCTTTCGAATGTCTTCTCAACTTTGTCACTTTTTGAATCCTAAATTGCATTTGCATTGTACTCGTTGACGCAGCCTCTGAAAGCAGAGGCAAATCTTGTTGATTATTGTGTTTTGCTTCCTAATCATAATAGTTGCTATGTTGAGTGAGGGCTTCGTTAAGCAGCGAACGACGATTGTTGAGTGTATCAACTTGGTTGGCTATAAAATTTTGTTAAGATGATGGCTGAGTTCCAAAATATATTTCTACAAAGCATCAGTGTGTTTTTCTGGGGATTTGTTCTTTGTAGATTCACCAAAATACACTGATGCTTCGTAAAAATGCATTTTGGAACTCAGCCGATGTTGCAATCACCTTACCTTCATCATTAGTTGCAGACCCAGCTGCGGTTGCATTCTTCTTATATTCACGAACGCGTTCTGCGCCTGTTTAAGCTATTTTTCTTAGCTATGAGACTTTTATTGCCATGGCAAAAACTATTCTCGGCAGTCTTAAATATTGCACTTTGAACACTTTTTGCTTTTAATATTATATTAAATTAACTGTTTTGCATGTTGTCAATCATCTGTCAAGCTTTTGATAACAACCAACGAACAAAATTTAGCTCTAGGCTCATTATGCACGCGTTCAATATTAATTACATTTTGTTTGCATGTTTATCATGTGCCTTTGTGGCGTAATTGTAGAGCTTCCAACTCATGAACATTGATGGTCCGGGTTCAATTCTCGCTGGCTGCTATAATTTTTTTAAAATTTTCATATGATGTTGAAAACGTTAGCCTAGCGTCACGAATAAGAGACCTTGAAATTTCACTCGCCGCCAAAGCAGTTTCACTTAAAAAGAAAACGGCCCGATGATGCCTCCGACCCATAAACCGCACCAAACAGTGACTAGAGGTGAATGCATTGACTTCTCAGATACGGGAGTTATGCTTCTTAACTTGCCGCCGAGGTGAAAATGGGCCTTGTCCGAAAATATGATTTCTCAAAATTCTCAAAATCATTTGCAAGGCATAATCAGGTAATGTACGATGTTGTGCAAGGTCACGATGCAACAGCTGCTGTGTCAATTTGACTTTATATGGGTGTGACTTCACGTCCAAGCCCAAAATTCGATGCATGGAGTTCAGTGGAAATGGACAATTGTTGCGAACGAAGGCGAATAGACATTTCGGGGACTCGACGAAACTTGCATCATCGGAATCTACGATCCAAAATTCGACGAGTTCAATCTGTTCTTTCGTGTAGCGATCAAAAACTGAAATTCTATACTTTCACAATGACAATGACACTAAATATGGCAGGCAATGGTCGATAATGCAGATTTTAATTAATTACAAAGTATCACAACTACTATTGGAACACGCTTCATATGACAGGATCGCAACTTTGAGTAGTTGAAAAATTGTTACCTTGTTCAACAGATTTGAAACATTATTGTATAACACTAACTTTTTGTATTTATTGTAATAGTTTTATAACGAGTTTTGGAAATTCATAACCTAGGCAAATGTTCTTAAAGCGTGAATTTTGTAATGTAAGCTTAATCCAATCTCTATTTCTAATTGACTGAGTGATAAACACACAAAAAATCATTACAATACTCGAATTATATAACTGTGAGTGTAAAAAAGTGTTAATATTTACCGCTTGCTTTGTTGGTGTGTTAACAGAATTTGAACCGTTCATTGCTACGTTTATTGGTGTCGAACTGTTGACGCCGGTATTTGCACAACCGCCACTGTTGTTGGAATTTGAGACTGCAGATACTGCTGCTGCTGCTGCGGCTGCAGCACCCGCACTTTGCAATGGATGCATATGACCCATTGAAAACATGCTGGCAGCTGCGGCCGCAGCTTGATGTGTTGGTAGCGGGTGCAGCAAACCTGCACTTGCTCGTAGCAAATGCGCCTGTAGCTGCTGCAAGTGCGGCGCCATACTGCTGCTGTGCATCGGACTCATAGCACCTGCGGACATGTGGCTATACGAACCGCTAGCTGCACTACTGGCACGAGAACCATTCATGATAGTAGCCAGTGAGTTGGGTGAGAAACGTATCATAGAATTGATGTCGAATGAATCAGAGTACGGTGACGAAGATAGCGCCCGCTTGCGACTGACGCTGGCACGTAAACTACTACCGGTGCGTGGGCTGTTAAGTCTGGAACCGTCGATACTGAAGTGGAAATCCGTGCTGGCAAGCGATCCTGCGGCAGCGGCCGCTGCAGCAGCAGCAGCAGCCGCGGCGGCAGGATGCAAATCACCGAGAGGAACAACGCCCCTGGCGCCAAGATAATCACTGGAATTGAGACCAAGTCCAGTCAAATGGAATGCTGGTGCGCACTTAGAATACGGATCTGGAAAAAGGGAAAATATTGTATTTTTAGCACATTTCTAATAGCATTTTTTTTTCTGTGCTTGTTTTTTTTATATTTTTTTATAGTCAAATATCAAGATTATTTTGAGGGTGCCTACCATGAAAAGAAGCTGTTGGGCTGGCACGTTGCAATGAATAAAGGTGCTCCATGTAGCCTGGAATCCTATAGGCAGGATGAAATTCATGTGGTTGCTGTGGTGGTGCACCTGTGTGTGTGTGATGATGATGATGATGCGTGAGATGTGGATGATGTGGTTGCGTTAGTCCGGCTTGTCCATTGGCTGTGGCATTGCAAAAGTTGGCACCGTTCTGCGATGCATTGTTTGCAGCAGTCACACAGGCGGCAGCTGAGGTCGCAGGCGAACAAGCTCCGTGGTTAACTGGTGGCGGGGGTTGTGAATTCGGAAGAACGGAAGAAGCAGCAGCGACAGCAGCTGCTCGCCTTGATGCAAGAAACTGCAGTTCGGAATATCTAAACAAGTAAAATGAGAAACACGGTTAGGTAAATGTTTACAAAATTTAACTTAATTTCTATATTTGTAAATAAACATATTTATATATTTGTAACGCATAGAAAAAAGCGAGTCCGGTATGGAAAAGTATATATATTCATGATAAGCATCACCTCGTGAGTCGAGCTTTCCATGTCCGTCTGTCCGTCTGTATGTTGTCCGTAAACACACAGGTCCGTAAACACAGGAAGAGTTGAAATAATTGGATGAAACTCGGTACACATGGTCACATGAATCCAAGGATCTGCACTATTGAATATTTTTGGAATCCGCCCACGCACACGCCTATCTCCAATACAACGCAAAAACTTGAAAACTGCATAAAACAGCTCATAATTAACCTACAACAATAAAATTTGGTACGTATGTGTTTTGTATCAACACAAAAATGTCTTCGAAAAACGGGTATCATCCGCTCATGGACACGCCCACCTCCCATATAACCCAAAAAATTGAAAAGTCAATAAATAAGCTTCTGTTCAACCTACAGAGATAAAATTTGGTACGTATGTTTTTTATAAAAAAACAAAGATGGTTTCTTAAAAATGGACGTAAACCCATAAAAGTTTGAAACTCCATAAATTTTCTTATGTTTGTCTTAGAGAGATCAAATTTGGTATGAATGTATTTTATACCAAAAATTAAGGTGTGTTCCAAAATTGGGCGCAATCCGCCCATGAACGAACCCATCTCCCATACAAATCACAATAGAGAAAGCACAATAAAGGCATTAACTGTGAGCTACAGTAATAAAACTTGGTATGTGTTAATTTTTCATCAAAATTTAAATATAGAATATGTATTGCCCACGGACACACCCATTTTCAATACTATTATTGTATTTTGGAAAAGTAGGATTAGGGTATTTCATAGTCGGCCTAGACCGACTTTCGACTTTCTTTATTTGTTTTTAACCTATTATGGCCGCCAATTTAA
Source organism: Tetanocera ferruginea (assembly GCA_958299015.1). NCBI lineage: Eukaryota > Metazoa > Arthropoda > Insecta > Diptera > Sciomyzidae > Tetanocera > Tetanocera ferruginea. Next base: position 985,894 of record OY282645.1, read on the forward strand.
CAATCTCTTTGGATTTTTGCCCAGCAAAATCAATCTCTTATTACTGATAAAAAAGAGAACAAGTAAAGAAAGTCTAAAGTCGGTCTAACCCGACTATGGAATACCCTAAACCTTCTCTAATATTTAAATATATATTAAAAAACTCCAACAAATAGACATAACTTCCTATCAAAATTCATGCAATCTTTATAAAGGGTGTTTTTTTATGAGATTTTTTTTCAATATGGATTAATCTATTGTCTGACAGTTGTTTTGATAGTTTCAAGTGACGTCTCTACTCAGTTTTGTTTGGCAAATCATCATAAATAGGTTAACTCCAGAACAACGCTTCCAAATTGTGGAAATTTATTTTCAAAAACAGAGTTCAACTAAAAATGTTTATAGAGCACTTCGTGAATTTTATGGTGCACATAATCGTCCGTCTGAGACCACCATTAAGAACGTAATTACCAAATTTCGGTCAGTTTTGTTTGGCAAATCATCATAAATAGGTTAACTCCAGAACAACGCTTCCAAATTGTGGAAATTTATTTTCAAAAACAGAGTTCAACTAAAAATGTTTATAGAGCACTTCGTGAATTTTATGGTGCACATACCCAGCAAAATTTTTTGTAAAGCCTTGATTTTCATTCAATTCTAAAATGCATTACATAAATGCTGATTGACCAATAATGCATTATATTGTGTATTACTCGTAATGCAGTTAGTAATGTCAGGCGTTTCTGCTCTCAGATGTTTGTTTTTTTTTAAGTTTCATTAAAATTTTTGTTTGACTTTTGTTTTTTGCTTCAAACGCGTCAAATTTTTCAAACTAAAATTTTCTTCAAAAGAAGAACGTTTGAAAAATATACAATTTGCTAATTTTATAAAGAAGAAAGAATAAAAGGTAAGCATAAATAACCATAAATAAATATCAATTAATAACTTAATCACTTTTTTCTCTATTTAGTAAAAGTAACTTCCCGAAGGAAAGGATGTTTTAACATTCATTTGGAAAGGCTTCAGCGAATTATTTTTATTCCAAGCAAAATTGTGTGCAGAAAAGTTCAATGCTCTAAGATTTTATGAAATGTAATTACAATTTATTAATTTTAATCCCTTAATTTATTATAAAAACATGTATCTTCTCAATAAAAGTATTTCCTCGTTTTAAGGATTAAAATATAGTCAATATTTAATTGGTTTCCTTATTTGTGGACAGCAACGTGTTATTAAACAACTTCTTAGTTGTTGATAAATAATAGATTACTGAGAAGTACTTATACGTCAAGTTTAATAAGCGCATACATAAGTACTGCCACGTCAAGCGAAAGCGTCACCAATTACCTTCAATGACATGCCTGTATAAAAATAATGGGTTCTGTAAGCGAAAGGGTAAGCGATGAATGAAATTTTCTGGATTACTTTCTCGATTATATGCAAGCGAAGATTTTGCTGGGTAATCGTCCGTCTGAGACCACCATTAAGAACGTAATTACCAAATTTCGGTCTACAATCACTCTTTTGGATGCCAATCCACCGAAAAGAATGAGAAGAGTGCGTACAGATGAAAATATTGCTGTCGTTGAGGCCAGTGTCGAAGAAAACGACAATTTATCGATTCGTCGTCGTGCGCAAGAAGTTGGACTTTGTCCATCGACTTTATGGAAAATTTTGCGTAAGGATTTGGGTTTGGTGCCGTACCAAATTCAATTGGTGCAACAATTAAAGCCACACGATCATCAAATGCGTCGTGAATTCAGTAATTGGTCGCTTAATCAATTAGACAAAGATCCGCTTTTTTACCTCAAAATTCTCTTCAGTGATGAATTGCCTTCCGCGTTCGTGTGATTTGACGCCACTTGATTATTTTTTGTGGGGATACGTGAAGTCATTGGTTTATGTGGATAAACCAGCAACGATTGACGCTTTGGAAAACAATATTCAACGTGTCATTGCTGAAATACGCCCTCAAATGCTGGAAAAGGTGGTCGAAAATTGAACCTCCAGAATAACCTTTGTGCAAAATAGTCGTGGTGGCCATAAGCCCGAAATTATATTTAAATGTTAAATGCCAAGAAATTATCTACTAAATAAAAAATTTTTTTGGCCATTTCATAATTTGGCATGTGTTTTACTTAAATTTCAAATAAAATTCAAATTTCAATAGAATTAATACAGTAATTACGTATCTGGTTTATATGGTAGGTGGGCGTGTTGGTGGGCAGATGACGCTTATTTTTTGTACACACCTCAGTTTTTATCTGAAATTTCCCCATACCAAGTTTTATCTCTCTAGGTCAAATATGAACTTTTAAATAGTGCTTTTAATATTGTGCGTTGTATGGGAGGTGGGTGTGTTCGTGGACGTACTACGCCCAATTTTCAAACACACCTTAGTTTTAGTATAAAATACATACATACCAAATTTCATCTCTGTAAGACAAACATAAGCTTATTTATGCAGTTTTCAATTTGTTGGTTTGTATGGGAGGTAGGCGTGTCCATGGGCGGATAACGTCCATTTTTCAAAAACGTCTTTATTTTGCAAAAAAAAAACATACGTACCAAATTTTGTCTCTGTAGGCTGAACAGAACCTTAGTTATGCAGTTTTTAATTTTTGGGTTGTATGGGAGGTAGGCGTGCCCGTTGGCGGATTCCAAAAATATTCAATAGTGCAGATCCTTGGGTCCATGTGACCATGTGTACTAAGTTTCATCTAGTTACCTCAACTCTTACTTCTTATCCTGTGTTTACGGACAACACGCAGACGTCCGGACGGACAGACGGACGGACGGACATGGAAAGCTCGACTCACGAGGTGACCTTGATCAAAAATATATACATTTTTCTATACCAGACTCGCTTCGTTCTATGCGTTACAAACGTTTGCACAAAGTTAATATACCCTGACCTTTCAGGTTTAGGGTATAAAAAGAATAATTATTATTAACTGTGACTTAATCTATACTAATACATATAAATAAGAGTACAAATTCGAGTACAAACGGCTGAACAGTTTTCAATGAAAGTTTCACAATAAGGCATTTTTATGTTCCTAGATGGACATAGGCTATATGATATTGCGACATCGTATTCAAAATAACCCATTAAAGTGAAAGTTGTTCTCGGGAATGTGTTTTTAAGACGTTTGTTTTTTTTTTTTTGTTTCAGTTCTTGAGTGTCTGTCTCGCTCAAATCTTGAAATCTTGAAATCTTGTTTTAATCAACTTTCCGAAAACTAGAGACTTGAAACTTAACATTTAAATCAGAACTGAATGACAACACAATATTATCGAGTTTATCTCAGTTTATCAAAAAACTTTTTAAACTTGATAAATTTAAAAATGTACCAAGTAGCTATTAAATAAATAGAGTAAAAATAAATATAGGAAAATTAGAAAATTATCTATAAATTTTTGAATCAACGGTTTTCATTTTATTTCAAGTTTTTCTCAATATCATTACAATTGTACTGATAAAAAAATAAATTCTTCTAAATCAACCGAAATTTGTTAAAGGCAAAAGACAATAATTATATCAATAAAAAAAATTTTTAAATACCATGTTTTTAAAACGAAAAAGATTTTGACCAAACTTCTTATGATCAATTGTGTTGTGTGTGTTGTTAAATGTTTGCACACAATCGATCGAGACCTGGACTTACGTGTTTTATGCCGACTCCCAATGGCTAAAGTTCATGTTCTCAAAACGCTTTATATGGCTTTATTTACTCCGACTTATTTACGCCGACTTCGAAGCTCTTATTATCATAAAAAAATAAATATATTTATTATAAAAATACAAATTTGACCAAGAAATAAATAGTAAAAGTAATTTAAAATTATTTTTTACTTTCTAGTGATTTTGAAGTAGGTTTTTTTTTTTTGTTAAAAAGTTTTTATTTCTTTCTTTTTAGAGAAAATGATATATATTAAAAAAGTGTATAAATTAATTAAACACCAATTATTTATGCTCATAATATGGAAAATGCTTTTCTGTCGTTTCTTATTCTAGTCTTTGTCAGTATGTTTATCAGTACCTTCTCTTGTATTTTTATCACTACCCCAATGTCAATATTGACTGAAATATAGTGTGTTTATAATATTAACACGCCTCTTTGTCGAGAATATCACACTCTTTGTCATAGTGTTTTCAATAGTTCTACCCATTCTAACAATGAATTTTACCACCCTTAAGTCAATATGATACAATTTTTTACACACTGCCACACCCCTTAGTCGAATAACGCCCAATTCTTCGGTAGTAATTTGTAATAATTGTGCCTACGTCTGTACTTTTTCAGTTAGTAGTGTCAGTATTCGATTTAGTGTTTTCTAATATTGCCACACCCCTTTGTTGAATGACGCCCACTTTATTCACAATAACTTGTTATAAGTGTGCCTACCTCTATACTAAATATCAGTACTCTAGTGTCAATATTATTCGCGATACAGTGTATTTTATATATTGCCACACCCCTTTATCAAACAAGGTCCACTGTATTGAAATTAATTGTTTTATACCTGTGCCTACCCCTGTAGTTAACTTTAGTACTCTAGTGTCAATATTATTCGAGATACAGAGTTTTTATAATATTGCCACACCTCTTTGTCGACTAACGCTCACTTAATTGACTGTTATTTTTTACGTACCCTTGCATTTTTTCTGTGAATTTTATTAACTCTAGTTCTCTAGTGTCAATATTTACTGAAATACAGTGTTTTTCTTACAGTGACACGCCCCTTTATCGAATACCGCCCACATTACTGACAGTTATTTGTTATATTTGTACCTACCTTTGTACTTAATTTTAGTATCGTAGTGGCAATAGTAATCTAGACACAGTGATTTTTTTTAATATTGCCACTCCCCTTCTCGATTAACGCCCATTTTTTTTTTTACAAAAATTTGTAGTAATTTTTCCTACCCTTGTAATAAATTTCTGTACCCTAGTATCAATATTATTCGAGACACAGTAATTCTCTTATATTGCCACACCCCTTTGTCGAATTACGCCCACTTTTGTTATAGTCATTTTCAATAATTGTACCTACCTTTATACTTAATTTCAGTTTTCTAGTGTCAATTTTCTTTGAGATACAGAGTTTTTACAATATTGCCACACCCTTTTTTAGAATAACGCCCACTTAAGTGATCGTCATGTTTTATATTTGTGCTCACCCTTGTAATTTTACTGTGAATTTTATTACCGTAGTGTCAATATTTACTGAGATACAGTGTTTTTCTTATAGAGACACGCCCCTTTTCCGAATACCGCCCCCTTTCATAGACGGGCACCTCCGCGTTGATAATCTCTATATGTTGACAAAAAATTACGGCAATCGGGGAAGTACTTTAGGAGTAATCGATGTACATACATTCACAAAAAAAAAAAAAAAAAAAAAAAAAAAACAGAGAAACCAACCAATTTGAGAACCTCCTCCTTTTTGAAGTCGGTTAAAAAGTGTATTTCTATTGAAAAAAAACTTTTTCCGAAGTGAGGTTTCAACTTGGGCACGCCCACGGTCGCCACACTTTTAAAACGAACTAAAAAGTATACAATAATTTCGGCTAGAGTGGGGCTTTCAGTTCTTCTAAAAACGTTGGTTGCATGCTAATGAGAAAAGTAAGGAGTATTACATATAGTTAAAAATTGAAAACGTTAGTAAAGAAATAATTTCGTAATCTAGTTCCCTCGACTATTCTGTCAATGACCATTCTGTCAAGAGGACTTTTCCTTGAATAGATGGCATACTATATTCAAGCTTATAGACATAAGGAAGAAAACCGTATCTAGCATGAATATCAAAATTGATTTTATTGTATATCTATATCTTCTATATAAGAAAAATGAAATAATGTTCGTTGGTTCGTTATGTGGATGGTTTGTAGAAGAAAAAATTTCTTAAAATTTGTTGGAAAATTTGGGAAATCGCAAAAAACCCAAAGAAGCCTTTTTGTAGGGAAATTTTGATTTTTTTTTATGAGAATCTTCGTTATTTCTTCAACGACAGAGAGCTATTCTACCACCCAGGTCAAGTTTAAAGATTTATTTATTCTTCCGCGGATATTTACACAGCATTTTTAAATTTTTACGATGGAAACTCTTTATAAATCTTACATTTTTGCACATCATTTTAAAATTTTTACAACAGAACAATTTTTAGTATAGTTTTTGTGAAATTATTACTTTTGTTAGAGCTTTTGTTAGAAATTTAAAAATTCTATTAAGATCCTCAATAAATAAAAATTAAATACGACTCGACAGGGATTGAATCATAATTTCCAACAAATATTATCCATTGCAACATGACTGAGCTATTCATTTTCAAAGTTACCGCATTCAATTTTGATAAATTTTTTTATTCTTTTCTTGAATGCGATTGAACGAAATCGAATGAACTAAATTTTCAATGACCAGAAAAAGTGGCCAAATACATGAAAGGCTTTGAAAGAGCGATTTTGAGAACTTTGATTTTGAATTTTATGCTTAAATTCAAAATGGCGAATATGGTTGCCAAAATTTTCCAATGTTTTTTTATCTGTTTGAAACGTTGTGTGAGGGTTTTCAAGGTTGCTGATATCGCGAACGCTTAAAACTTGATTAATTGTCATTAAGTTTTCCAAAATGGCTCACTCCATTTCGATGGCATTTAAACAATTATGGGGTGAAAAATCAATCTAGCTAGGTCTCATTTTTACAATAAATCGTTTTTTCGTATTTTTTACTTGCACGCGCTAGAAAATTACCAATTCACAACATGATATGTGTTGAAATTTGGTATATACGCTTTTCTTATCAAACTTAAGCTCAAGTTTAAATACGAATTAAATAAGAAAAGAACCACGCGAGCCCTCCATATAAAGTTACGTCATCAAAAAGTTTAACTTTGCAAATCCCAAAGTTTCCCAGATATTAAATTGAAGGCTTGAATTTTCCTGTAAGCTTTTTTCTTTTAAATCAAGGCCAAGTTCAAAAACCTTGGAAACAAAACAAGACATTTTTTAAATTTTTACAGCAAAAGCATGTATCAGCTAGAAAAGAGTTGCCACCATATTATTCATGTCATTTATGAGAGCAAAATTTAGGCCAATGTACGGGCGTAAAAAAAGTATTTTAATTAGGAGTAATTTTTAACGTTTCGCTCTCGCTCTTTCAAGTCATCATTTATAAAAACAAAAGCGCTCATCGTTTTGAGAACATCATTACTGTTTTCATCCTCCGAGCTGTCCAAAAGATGTGCTCTTTATTTCAGCTGAAAAATATTTGAATTCATCAATGATGAGTATTTTGATACTTATCAGTTTAATATTTGCTATTAAGTGAAAGGAAACGGATACGTTATCCAAAAAATTTTATTTATTAAATAGAAAAAATACATTTGCAGAAATAAACTAAAATTCACTTATTCATTTAATTAAAAATTAATAATAAAAATGCATTAAACTTGAACGTCATCAAAATTTAAACTTTTTTGAATATTCAAGGCATGTCGATTTATTTTCTTTCTCATTACATGATATATATTTGGATTTGTCTATATTTGAAAACCTTCCCATTTGAAATAATTAAACATTTAAGAAAACATGTGAACAAGTTTTTACACACAAATGTCAAACGAAATCTTTCAATGCTTACAAAAAGAAAACAAACAAACTGCAAAAGAAACAAATGATAAAAAAAAAATGGCATAAAAATAAAACTCACTCCGTACTCACACTATATAACTATCATTGAAAGTGGTCATCATTTTCAAATAATCTGAGTGAGGAAAAAAAAAAGAGCGAGCACACATATCGGCTTATGCTCAGGGCTGCCGTTTTGGTAAAATATTACCAAATTTGGTAAAAAGATTTCGACTTGGTAAAATGGTAAATTTTTTTTTGGGTTGGTAAATTTAAAATCAATGAAAATTTTTAATATGTTGCAATTCAAAAACTGATTGTATAAAAATTATATCAATTATGCTCATTGTGCAGCACTATCCTTGGGTTTCAAAATAATTGAAAATATATAATTGAACGCATCAAGTGAAATTACACAAAAATTTTAATTTGGCAGTTGCTTGGATGGTCGGCTTAGGAAAGAAATTGATGGATCGCTAAGATCATGATACAAAAATACAGGTAGTATTGACGATTCCGTTGACTGCTTCAAATTGTAAAAAAATATATCGAAGAAGAGAGCGCTCATAAGCAACCAACATAATACAAAGGGCACATTCAGCATACTCAACATTGCCAACACTTGAGAAAAATAAATTTTGATAGCGCTCAGTAAAACTGATGAGGTGGGAGACGCTAAAATGTATGTTACTGTCTCAACTGTTCAGAAATTAAAACATCAACTTTGCATCTGTGTTAATTAATTACATATAAATCAATCTGAGATGGTGGGAAATAATTTTCAACACATAGTAAAATACTTATAAGTTCTATATGATTTTTTTTAGAGTGCAGTTTAATATTAGATATTTTTCAAGTATTTAAAAATCAAAAATATGCACATGAATTAAATATGCACTTAAAATAGAAAAATTATAAATAAATAGTATGAATTATTGTAATAGTAAAATAGGCAATACATTAATAGTCAAAAGACTAACATTTCGTTAACTTGACCAGTTTCCTTCTGAAGAGAAAATAAGCAGCTGTCAATGCTTTCTTTTTTTTTGATATCATGGCAAAGATGGATAAGTAAGTTTTTATTTTTTAAAAAATGATTTTCTTAAAATTTATTTTCTAAGCGATTATGTTATTTCTGTTTAGATATGTTATTAGAAAGAATATGAAAAACGATGAAACATCTTGAAGCGTATAATAAATGTTAATTTAATTAAAAAATAAGTTTAAAAGTATTGTTTCTTTAACTCAAAAATAAAATTTTTTTGTGTTTGGTAAATTCTTTTTCATTTTAGTAAATTTTTGGATGAAATTTGGTAGAAAAAAATGTTTGAGAGTGGCAGCCCTGCTTATGCTATCCAAAAGCGCATACTGTGAACAGCAACGAAAGAGGAATGCAAATAAACAACTCGCTCGCTCATTCGGAGATTAACGAATGGTCGCTCGTTTGTTTTTCATTTCCAATGAAAGGAAAACCAAGAAAAGAAAGTCTCAAGCCTAAACCTACTTTTCCAAAAATAAATAATATTATTGAAAATGGGAATTGAGAGAAAATTGCGAGTGAGCGGATGAAGCCTATATTTATATGCATTTATATGTTGATGAAAAATTTACACATACCAAGTTTTATTCCTATAGCTCACAGTTAAAGCCTTTATTATGCTTTCGCTATGGGAGGTGGGCGTTTTCATAGACGGATTACTACCAATTTTTGAACACACCTTAGTTTTAGTATAAAATACATACGTACCAAATTTGGTCTCTCTATGCCACACATAACCTTATTTAATGAGTTTTAAGCTTTTTGGGTTGTATGGGAGGTAGGCGTGTCCGTGGGCGGATGACGTTAATTTTTCAAAACCATCTTTGTTTTCTCGTAAAAAACATACGTGCCAAATTTTATCTCTAAAGGTTAAACAGAGGTTTACTTATTGCGTTTTCAATTTTTGGGTTGTATGGGAGATGGGCGTGTCCGTGCGTGGATAATACACATTTTTCGAAGACATCTTTGTGTTTACATAAAACACATACACATCAAATTTTATTGTTGTAGGTTAATTATGAGCTAATTTATCCAGTTTTCAATTTTAGCTTTGTTTGGGAGGTAGGCGTGTCCGTGGGCGGATGATGTCCATTTTTTAAAACTATCTTTTTTTAGTTATAAAAAACATATGTGTCAAATTTTATCTCTGTAAGTGAAACAGAGGCTTATTTATTGTGTTTTCAATTTTTGGGTTGTATGGGAGGTGGGCGTGTCCGTCAGCGGATCAAAGACATCTTTGTGTTGATATAAAACACATACGTACCATATTTTATAGGTGTAGGTTAAATATGAGCTGAGTTATGCAGTTTACAATTTTTGCGTTGTATATGAGGTAGGTGTGTCCGTGGGCGGATTCCAAAAATATTCAATAGTGCAGATCCTTGGGTCTATGTGACCATGTGTACCAAGTTTCATCCAATTATCTCAACTCCTTCTTCTTATCCTGTGTTTACGGACAACACACAGACGGATGGACAGACGGACGGACGGACGAACGGATGGACGGACATGAATAGCTCGACTCACGAGGTGACGCTGATCAAGAATATATATACTTTTCTATACCGGACTCGCTTCGTTCTATGCGTTACAAACGTTTGCACAAAGTTAATATACCCTGACCTTTCAGGTTTTGGGTATAAAAATAAATGCACTGAGTTGAGTAGTATTAAGGTGTGTGAGGGATATTTTACTCCTCAAGGATAAGTATTTACGAACTCTGCTCAAACCATTGCATGAACTGGACTTGAAACCGTTTTTAAAATTTCAATGCGATTAAATTAAACCTCAAACCAAATCGTTTCTTAGAATTTAAAGTCGCTTCGAAAGTATGCATAAACAAATTCTTATTTTGCAATCTTTTTGCAAATCAGCCGTTTTGTTTTAACTCTCAAACTTTGCTGAGTACAGTGGCAAAAAAACTACATTGAGTTTAAAAATTTTTACAACTTTTCGACAATCGCTTTCACTGAAACCGATTGAGTGTTCGAGTAGAAACTCAACTAAATTAAATCGTGTTGTGTCAAAATAATATTAATAAATGCGTTTTAACGTACAGGATAAACGGGGTATGAGAGTTTGAGTGTATTTATGCACACATTCAATTTTATATTTAGCTAGTTAATTTGTATAAAGGAACCGTCTAAGCATTATTTATTTTAGAAACTAATATTTATTTTAATTTATTTATATATCAAGTAAATACACAAACAAATAAACAACACAAGTAAATTTCATTAATACTGCTTGCTTTCAGAATGGTGCAAAACTTTCATTAAAAATGCACGATTAACAATGTTCATTCAGACTAAAAGAAGCAATTTAGGGACCCTGCCTCTTCGTATGTTGAAAAAGGCTATTAACCACAAAAAGTGACTAATTACGACAATAATGCGCAAGAGGAAAATGAGACTGCATTATTTGTTCGACAAAAAACATTTAATTGCGCACACACAACAGCCGGCAGCATCACAGAACATTATGAACTTGAATCATTATATTGGAGTTATGCTGAGTTACAACCCAGCTACGTTATTTTATTTTAAGACTACAACATTATCCACATGGTTGCCGTCTCGTCTCGGTTTTTCTCTCCTTTTACCCAATCAACCATTTAGAAATAGTGTTCGGATTAGGCTTACATGCATTATAAAAAGCAAGCCATATGCTAACACGCTTAAAAAACACTTGTGCCTAGGTAATAAATTTTCATGTTGCTTTGTATGAATATTGCGTATATTACAAAAGGTAAGTGTTATACAATAATAGTAAGAAAAGTTTGCATTAAGTAAGTATTTTGTAATCATACTTGGAAAACGTTGCTATTTCGTAATTGTTATTGTGCCAATTTCTGAAAATCTGTTCCAATTGACAATTTTCTAAAAATTTGTTCTTGTTGAACTTCTCATAGACATACCATAACCTCGAAAGTTTTGTTTAGTGAAGACAACAACTCTTGACGAATTTTTTCGATATTTAAAGAAATTGTATCTTAGTATTTGTGTTATATTTCAGCTTCCATCAACCTATTGGTTCATATAAATTTCTATTATATGTTATTCCTATTGGAATAAAATCTTTATATAAATAGGCGTAGGGAAAACAGTTAAAAACTATTTTCTCCCGTGTTTCTCAATAGATTTTGATAATTTTTTGAAGTGAAACTTCTTTGGCGGCGAGTGAAATTTCAAGGTTTCTTATTCGTGACGCTAGGCTAACGTTTTAAATTCATATGAAAATTTTCAAAAAATGATAGCCGCTAGCGAGAATTGAACTCTTACCATCGTTGCTCAAGAGTCGGAATCTTTAACTTTACTTCACGTAGGCATATGATAAACATCAAACCAAAATGTAATTAAAACTGAACGCGTAACAAACTGTCCGTAACATTAATTTTCATCCTACAAGTATGCACGGAAAATTTATTTCATTAAGCTTCAAACGAAAATATTTAGGCATAGAGATACATCCAGCGGGAAAAATTTATACAGCCTGTTCGCCGCATAATGAGCTTAAAGCTTAATTTGGTTCGTTGGTTGTGATCAAAATACTTGACAGATGATAGACAACATGCAAAACAGTTAATTCAATATAATAATAAAAGCAAAAAGTGTTAAAAGTGCAATATTTAAGACTGCCGGAATAGTTTTTGCCAGCCAAAAAACGTCTCAAAGCTAAGAAAAATAGCTAACACAGGAGCAGAACGCGTTTGTGAATATAAACAGCGAATTAGAGCTCTTAAGAATGCAACCGCAGCTGGGTCTGCAACTAATGATGAAGGTAAGGTGATTGCAACATCGGCTGAGTTCCAAACTGTATTTTTACGAAGCATCATCTACAAAGAACCAATCCCCAGAAAACACACACTGATGCTTTGTAAAAATGTATTTTGAAACTAAGCCATCATCTCAACAAAATTTTATTGCCAACCAAGTTGATATACTCAACAGTCAACGTTCGCTGCTTTACGAAGCCCTCACTCAACATAGCAATTATTATGATCAGGAAGCAGGAGGTAATAATCAACAAGATTTGCCTCTGCTTTCGGAAGCTACTTCAACGAGTACAATGCAAATGCAATCTAGCATTCAAAAAGTGACAATGTTGAGAAGACATTCGAAAGCAACTAAAACACCAACTGAACTAAAACAAGGACCGAAAATAACTGTTATTTTACAATTTTCAAATGAAAAACTTATTGAAATACTTTTTCAAATATACCATTATGTAACAAATGTCCTCAGCCTCACGAATATTAAGTGACTTTTAAATTTTAGACTGATTCTTTAAAAGTTAAAATTTAAGTGTTATTTCTTGTCATGAATTTTTTCGAGGAAAAATAAAGGTTACTTTTGACTTTTATTTTATCGGTGAAAAATAGTAGTTATTTTGTGACTTTAATTTTTTCGGTAAAAAATATCAAGCTATCAAGCTTGACAGATTGTACTGTTGACACCATGTGTAAAATATCTCAACGATGAGATGAAAATAATGGTATCAACATATTTTTACTCGGTAAAATGACTTGAACAAATATAAATTACCTGATATTTTTGACCGAAAAAAAAAACGGCAGAAAAGAACTGCCGTAAAGAAAGAATTTTTGACCGATAAAATAAAAGTCAAAAGTAACTGTTATTTTTACCCAAAAAAAACTATAAAACTACAACATAACTTTTATTTTTGTCGAAAAAAGTAAAAATTAGGAGATAAAAGTTAATATGTGACACTTTCGACAAAAACCATAGCCGGTACGGTCCCTGGATGCAAATATTGAATCATCAGATTATTATTCCATTTCGTATTGATTGAATTTCTTTTCAGTCACTTTCTCTCTATATTTCACACTAAAATCTCTCTTATGTCTTACTGTTAAAGAAGTTTCACTTCTGTCACGTGTACGTTGCTACACGCGAGTTTTTTTTTTTAAGGAATCAGAGTGCGCAGAAGGAGTTCACCGACTATTTCTAAAAGATTTATTTTCTGCCAAACTTTGATGAAGAAAATTTGTTTTTTCACTTTGAATTTCATATCGAATCAACAGAGAATGTATGAATGAAAATGTATTATATATATTAAAATTAATTTATGAACAATATTAGTATCAACGTGATACTAATTCACCAAACTAATTTATTATATAACAAACATTTTTTAACATTTAATAACATATTTAAAATTTTATAAATTTTAACATAGATATTCTATTAAAACCAAAATAACAATTCAGCACAAACCATAGTTTAACAGTTCCATTAAAAAGCTGATAGAAAAACAAGTCTTACAATTGCTGGAAGCAATTTCAAATACAAGAGTTGTATTTTGAATTTAAAGAACTGAGAAAAAAGTTGAATAATAAAATCAATGAATCCAAGAGAATTTTTTATAGTGAAAAATTCAAAAACGCAGTTTATTCAAAAAAGATTTGGAAAGAAATTCGAAATATTGGAGTTGGTAAAAACCTGTCTGCTGTGTGTGATGCCGACGTGAATGAGCTCAACAGGAATTTTTTTAACTTACCAACGACTTCAGCTGATGAAAATGCTTATGAAAATAGAAATGATTCCCTGCATTTCACCTTACGTCCAGATATTACTTTTTTCTTCTATTTATTTTTATTCTCAAAATTTTATTATCTGTATTATAACCGTGCATAACTTACATCTTCAACACAATTCTAACCGCATCTATCTTTCAAAACGTTGGAAGGAAGCCAAAATAATACCAATACCTAAATCAGGCAGTGAATATCGTCCTGTTGCTATCTTATCGTACTTAGCTAAAGCCTTCGAAGTCATTCTTCAACGTCAATCTAGCAAATTTATATGTGACAATAATTTGCTAACAGATAGGCAATCTGGATTAAGGGCAAAGCGGAGTTGCGTTACTGCACTTATAGATGTAGCTGAAGAGATGAGAAAAGGGTTGGATGACAACAAAGTGAGCTTCTTAATTCTTCTTGATCACTCAAAGACCTTCGATACAGTCGACCATGGTATCCTCCACTCCAAATTGCTTCACATGTTTAATTTTTCTCATACGGCGGCGAATCTCTTGCGGTCATATCTTTTTAATAGATCTTAAGCTGTTTTTGCCAACAACATAACTTCAGAGTTTTTGACGGTTAACAGGGGCGTGCCTCGGGTTCTGTCCTTGGACCTCTCTTATTTTCAATCAATGTTAACGATTTACCTAAGGTTCTGCAATGTTGCAATGTTCACATGTACGCTGATGATATCCAACTCTATGTTAGATGTAAACGTGATAATGTTTCTCACTGTGTATCCTCCATCAACAATGGCCTATCGCGTATAACCACATGGGAAGGCAAAAATGGTTTATGTCTTAATCCAAAAAAGTCGAAATGCTTAGTCATTTCCAAAAAAATAATCGATATCTAACTTTACCAAAAATTTTCTTGAACAACTCCGCAATTGATTTTGTTGACTCATCTAAAAATCTTGGAGTACTCTTTAACGGGACTCTGACTTGGAACACACACATTGGCAGTACAATTAGTAAGGTTTATGGAATGCTTAGGGCATTGAGGATCTCACAGCATTTTATTCCACTTAAAATAAAAACTCTTATTGCAAAGGCTTACATTCTCCCTTTATGGGTGCGAAATCTTCGGCAATTGTCATTCTGTAAGCAAGCAAAAACTCAATGTAGCATTTAACAATATCGCTAGATATATTTTTGACTTAAAACGCTCAGATCATGTATCTAGCTATGCAATAAAAATATACGATATGAAGTTTGAGAACATTCTTCAATTTCGAACTTTGCTCTTGGTACATAAGTTACTGCGTACTGAAGAACCCTTCTACTTGGTCGACCGTATCTCTGTTTTACGTTCAAATAGATCTAATACGTTAATACAATTACGACATTTCTGTTTAACATCTGAAAGGTAATTTTACATATTTGCAATTCGTCTTTGGAACTCGTTACCCCCCATGTCTAGGTCCATTCATAACGCCGTGCAATTCAAAAAAATTCAATTCAGTCACCTCTCTTCGTTGCAATAACTCTTTCTTAAATAAAAACTTAAATAATAACTTAATAAATTTATTTCTCATTTTAATCTAAAGATATAATTTTCTTTTCGTTTTTAAAATATTGTTTCTTCCCAATTAATTAAATTTAATTTTTTTATTTCTTATTACGCATATACTATATTAATTTTTGTTAAATAATTTTTATTAAATTTTATTATTATTTTATTTAATGTTATTTGTGTTATTCTTTTTTTAATTAAATTCTACTACTTGTAAAACTTTAATCGAATGATGCTAGTGCAGTAAATATAAGGTTCTTACCTTGTTGTACTGGTATATAAAATAAATAATAAATACAAATACAAATATTCTTTAAGAATTGAAAAATTATAAGTTTTCACTTCTATCTTGTGGTCATAAGCACTCAACAATTTTTTTATAACAATACTATCTGTACCTGGCACGCATTTCTTCACTATTTTTAAGCAATAAAAAGAAATTAAATTTTACATGTGATAAATAAGCAAATAATTGTATTTAAATATTTTTACTGCTTAAATATGTTTTTTACAGGGACCGTAATAATTATGAGCAATATCGAAGAAATTAAGAAATAATGATTATTTTATGATTTTTATTTTTTTGCTCAGATATAAAAATCGTTTTCTGATTTTTATTTTTTAAATCAAAAATAAAAATTATTTTTAAGTTTTATTTTTTTACTCAAGTATAAAAATCATTTTTGATTTCTATTTTTTTTACCCGAACAAAAAAATCATTTTTGATTTTTATTTTTTTCACTCAAACAAAAAAATTATTTTTGATTTTTATTTTTTTACTCAAACCAAAAAATCATTTTTGATTTTTATTTCTTTTACTCAAAAAAAAAATCATTTTTGATTTCTATCTTTTTAACTCAAACAAAAAAAAATTATTTTTGATTTTTATATTTTAACTCAAACAAAAAAAATTATTTTTGATTTTTATTTTTGAGACAGAAAATCAAAATCGAAAAATGATTTTTTTGGCTTCCTGAATTTTTCGTTTGGTCAGAAATAGAAAGCATTTTGTGATTTTTATTATTTCGCTAAATAATTTCATTTTTCGTTCAGACCTTTAAATCGTTTAAAGATTTTTGTTATTTTGCTCGTAAATTTAAACTTTGTTATTATATACAAATTAAAATTTGTCAATGCAGCGGAACACAAAAGGTCAGTAGGTATCATTTAAATCCTCGGAATTAGTAGTTGCCTTTGAGAATCGTTGCTTTAATGACATTGTTCTTCCTTCCACGACGTGAATTGGCAGAAATTCGGGGAATTTCGCAGCTATTCCAGAGAACGCAACTGCTAAGGCAATCTCAGATCTTGAACGGAAGGAGAGAAGCGAGAAGCGTCCCCGTACTCGTTTACAAGTTATCAAAGAAATTGCGATACATTAAAACTTCTTTGAAACTATTAAAATGGAAACCAGAAACATGGGAAATTCGTAAAAACTAATATAAATGCTTAACTTGAGAACTAATTTTAATATTATTAAAAATCTTAAGCATTTCGTCTGCACTGTCAATCTTATTTGACAGTTTTTACAATGTTAGTCCGAGAAGCGTTCCCATACTTTGTGTTTTTCTCTATTCTCGAGAGATTTTTTCTTAGGCCGCGCTCATAGTGAACGCGATTCAGAGAGGCAGGCAGTCTGAAATCTGTGTGAAAAAACTGTGAAAATCTGTGAATCTATCTATCTCGCTTGTTCACATTGCCTATCTTCCTGCCTGTCTGAATCGGCGTTCACTTTAAACGCCGCCTTACTCTCAGACTTTTAAATATTTACTCTACCAGCATCTATCGATTAAAAGCGTTTTACTGGATCAAGGTGAAAATAGAGATAATTTTGCAAATCGCCGTGCTTCAAAAAATATTATAACGACACGAGTTTATGTTGCATAAGATAACAAAGTGAGCGACTTCTTTCAGTTATAGTCGAGACAGGGGCGAACGCAGGGAAGGGTTTTCGCTATTAAAATCCCCCTAAATGAACAACAAATAAATTTTCTAAAGCAAATCGATTACAAATTAAAAGATTACTTAGGACATTTTATGATTATTTTATATTAATAGATACAATACTTTTCTTGAAGAAGAGCATTTCTATATAAAATTTATTATTTTAATCTTCTTGTTGTGATATATATTGTGTTCATAATCATTGTTAAATATTTGCAGAAAGCACTACACTGAGAAAATTGTGCTCCTCAAACGTTTAGTTTCATTTTAAAAACGTACATTTTAAAATGAGCTTCTAAAACGTTCGTTTGATTTTCTATAATAATCATTTTAACATGAGCTTTTAAAACGTTCGATTGATATTTTAAAATGAACATTTTGAAAATAGCTTGTAATTCTCATAATTTTTCCTAACTGTACATATTAAAGTATCAAACGATACGATGTTTAGAGGTCCTATATTTCTTGAAATAATATCAGTTTTGAAAAAAATAAAAGCAAAAAAACTTGACAATCTTTCCACCAAAAATACAATTCCATCCATTCATTCCATTCAATCAAAAAATAACCTTTATATTTTAGTTATAACATGGTTTTATAAATATATACACATATTTAATAACATATCTTCAAAATTTCGTAAAACGCAAAGAAAAAGTTGTCCTTTGAGGAGGTGATGGACTTTGTTTACCTGGAGTATTGAGATTAAACGAAGGATAACTCTTGCCAACAGGTGTTACTTTGGGCTTAGTACGCAATTGAGAAGCAGAGCTCTCTCTCGAGAAACAAAACTGACGCTCTATAAGTCAATAATCTTGCCCGTCCTACCATATGCATCACAAACCTGGACGTTGAGTTGCTCTGATGAAAGGACTTTGGGAGCGTTCGAGAAAAAATCCTTCGTAAGATCTATGGTACAATCTACGTCAATGGCGAGTATCGAAAACGGTGGAGTCACGAGCTGTATGAGCTATATACCGACATCGATATAGTCAAGCGTATTAAAATAGAGTGGCTTCGCTAGCTAGGGAAGAAAGAATGAACGACGAAGCTCAAGAGAAAAATAATCGATTCGGTACCCAGCGATGGCCAACGCAGACGAGGAAGACCGCATCTCCATTGGAAAGACCAGGCATTGGATAACCTGACAACGCTTGGAGTTTCCAACTGGAGCCAAGCGCACGACAAAAGAGGCTGGTGCAAATTCTGATGTGCCAGAAATCCAGTCCGGAATAGGGAAAAATATTTCGTCCGCCGTTTATAATGCTCTAAAAACCTGGCACAGTGCACACGCATGGAAGTGGGCCCTTTCTTTGTATTTTGATTTGGGATTATCAGATGCAAAATACAAAGTTTTGAGAAAAGTTTTTAATCAATTGCATGAAAACTGTTTTCCAAGTCTCTATTCCATTAAAAACTTGAGACGCACTTTGACACCATAAATCAAAGTAACAGAAATTTCAGCAGAAATAGATTTGCTGTAGATTTGAAGTAGCAGTAGATTTTATTTGTTGTTGCTATTGTGCCGCTTAAGTAAGTTATGATCATTGAATATAAATCTTTTCTTAACACCGTTTTTATTAAGGCTGTTTGATACATCAACAAATCAGGTCTTATGGAAGAATGCAGCACCTTCATCAACACTTTCATGCAGACCAATTAAGTTTGTTTTCAAGAAAAACACTAAAGAAGTAGTTTCTATGGAGAATATGAACACATGACGATTAAGATAAATGGTCTTGAATCTGATGTATTCTTAAGCAGTGATCTAGTCGCAGAAGTCTCTTAGACCTATGTATGCACGCGGCCTAAGAGACCTCTGTCTGAATCGACTTTTACTATGCACGCGTCCTTACGTGATGCACTGCACAATGATCAATGGGTCAGTAGCTACCATTTTAACAGAAACTTCCTGTGCGAGTAGATATTTTACTTGCAAAGCTTCTCCAAAGGAAATGAAAATTGTCACCAATCAGGTGAGCAACGACTCTAACTACAAATTTCAGCTGTAAAAGAATGCATTCAATTTGTTTGCTTTTATAAAAATTTGATACAGTGAGTAACAAAACAAGAATGCATTCAATGAATGCAAAATTGATCCATTAATTAAATTTTGAATTCACATTCAATTTTAAAAAATTGATTTATTATTCATTTTTCGTTATTTTGAATAATGCATTCATTTTTTTGTTCAAATCGTTATTAATTTTGCATTCATTTTTTATTCATTATTGCTTTTTTATTCATTATTCAATTTTAAACATTATTCATTTTAAATTCAGTATTCATTGTTTATTCATTATTCATTTTTTATTCATTATTAATTTTTTATTCATTATTCATTTTTTATTCATTATTCATTTTTTATTCACACCATTGCTTTGTGTGAAATTTTCAACCAAAGAAGTATATTTTTACTTTGGTGCAGCAGTATAACTATCGGAGGCTTGGCTCAGGGGACTTAAAAAATGTCCCATCTAAATAAGTGAATATTATTTAATCCTTTTATTAATACGTAAAATGATCGACACCCAATATTCCAACAAAAGTAGAACGTGGTAAATTAACCTGAAATGTCCAAAACCGACTGATTCTCATAATTTAGTCTTATCGCTGTCTGCTTAGAGTAAATAATTTTATTATTCATTACATTTATAAGATTTTTTTATATGTTCCAAAATGGACCAATGAGTAGGTAAAATGGAAATTTTGTAAATTGTTGTTTTTTTTTCTAAATTTCCATTTAACCAAATTAGAAAGTTTATCCGGAAACAGTTTCAAAAAAATTTTGAATATACCATAATTAATAATAAAACACTATTAAATAAATTAAATGTCTCGTACATAAAAAATTTACAATTAAGAAATTTACAATTAAACCATAAAACTTAGCGGACAAAACTAAAGCACCCCTAGAAATTTGTTTACAAATAATTATCTTCGGTTTGTTATAAAAAACATACGTACCGAATTTCATGTCTGTAGGTTCAACATAAGTGTATTGATTGAGTTTTCAATTTTTGGGTTGTATGGAAGGTGGTCTTGTCCGTGTGCGAATGACACCCATTTTTCGAAGATATTTTTCTTTTGATATAAAAAATATACATAAAAAAACAAATTGGCCATTTCAGACCTTGAAGGGACTTTGACCGAGCTTTTTCTGATCAATTGTGTTGTGTGTGTTATTAAATGTTTACACACAATTGACCGAGAACTGGACCTACATGTTTTATGCCGACTCTGAATGGCTAGGTTCACTATGAACGTGATGTGCTGTGTTGAGAAAAATCAATTAATTGTTTATTTAAAATATTATAAAATCAAGTTGAGATTATGATATTTTATTATTTAAAATTCAATTATCAATGATCAAATAAATACAAATTGAAATTGGTCGACATTCATTAAGATTCAAATGATGACTACTCTTAAGATACACAAGCCGTAAAAATGAATCGGCAAACATGTATAGAATATCTTATTAAAATTTATTCCATATTGAAATATAACTACTTTGTGATAACATGCTGCACCATTAACGGTTTAATAAGAAAATTCAGAAAATGTCTGCAACTGCATTTCATTACAATTATACCATTTATATGCCAGATAGAGGATTGAAACGTCTTTAAATGTAGACAACGGATGGTACCCTAACTATCCCAATTTTAGCTGGTAAGACTTGGATGGGAATTAATTGGAGAGGATCATATGAGATATCAGATTACACGTTTCATGGATTGAGAGACTAAAAGAGTCGTTTTTGGTTAATAAACAGTGATTCTAAATTGAAATATTAGACAAGCGTTAGCTAGCTTAGCCATAACTTAGCAACATCGAATGCAAATAAATACTTCAAACAACAGACGAATTTGATGATATTCACCATAGCCCACCAAATACCTTGAAATATTAACTATATCCGCGATATGCAATCAAACGCAGACATACTTCGAACCACCACCGCAAGAGCGACATGAACACATCAACGCACGGTCTTAAAGTCCAGACCAGGCACAGTTAAGCAATGGTGATCCGTAACCAAGTCCAAACGACCATTGAAGCCAAGCCTTTTTATTGCTAGTGCTTATAATGCGTTGCAATGCATTGCACAGTGGCCTCAACAACGCATCTTACAAACACTTTCTTAAGGCAGACACACAGGGCAGACACGCAACATACATATATGTGAGCACCAACAGCAACAACGACACCAGTTATTGTAATTGTTGTCAATGCATTATGTTTGAATAAACAAAATAAATTGTCTGCGGGACACTCGTTTTTGAAATGTGGCATTATCGTTATTGTCTTGATAAGTCTTTGAGTAGAAAAATAAAAAAATAAACTGCATTTTAATATAAGACTACTCGAAGTTGTGGATAATGATTTAAAGTGCCGTACAAGTTGAGAAATTGTTTAAGTCTCCTTTTGCGATTTTAATTAACACATCTAACATATCAAGTATATAACAAAAGCAGAAGGATAGGGAGATGAAGGAGCAACATATATAATGGCTTCAAATTTTTGTAGTCCAAGAGTATTGACAGTTGAGTACGCTGAATATTGCCATTGTTATTGAGATAACCAAGTAGATTAATTTTTAATCTGGTTCTGAGAGGATTTACTTTTGTATGGCTGGCTATTCTCATCGAATTCAACAAGATTGGCGAGTGAATCTCTTCAAAAGGCTTAATCTCAATTTCATCCCGTTACATTTAGAGTATTCCTTTGGTGGGCGAGACCAACTTTAAAGTTTGCTGACATGTTGGCCTTATAATGGTTTTATTTTTTATTTTAAACTTTTTCATATTTAGTACACATGATAAGAAAACAATCCGGGTACGTTGATAATATGGAAATCTATGGGAGTTAAGCTGAAAGCCATCTGACGTGTCACAGATCGTGGATTGTGAACGGCATCTATAAAAAAAGATTATCCGCGACTTATTGGTCAAGGCTTAAAACCTTAAGGCACCTTGTCCGAAACTACATTCTTTTCCATAGACTCTAAAATTGACGGGTCTCTTCAAGATCTTAAAGTCGATATTTGCGCAGAGTTTGGGTACCACCACATTATAATACAGACAGTGTCTTACGGATATGCACTCAGAATTTCCGGACCTTTTAAAGGGAAGGTGCCACTGTCCAATCAGTGGCGGCTCTCTGGTTTTTTTACACTACGATTAATCCTGAAAAAAACTCATGAAAATCAAATCCGCACCCGTCATAGCTGTGCTGATTATAAAGCTGCGTTTGACAGCCTAATTGCGGGATTGCATGTAAGAAACAAAGTCTAAGTTCGGTATACCTCGATGTCCAGCAATAAGATCTTTATAAATTATTATTATAATCATTAATTACTATTAAGATAGGATTAATCCTTAAACAATAGTGGAATTGCACGTAAAGTTACTTCGATTTTACACTGCCTCTTTTCGAGAATATTTTACTTTTGGTTTTTTTTTTTTGTCAGTCCGCCCCGGGTGCACACCAAAATGGGGTGTTAAATTTGGCAAAAGAACTTTTTACCACATAATTTTTGATTTTTTGAATAAAAAGACCACTCAATGACTTCGGTTTTATATTTGTATATCAAGAGGGTGCAAAAGTGAATGAAAATATTTTTTACCATCAACAGGACTTTGTTTTTATTGAAACAAACTTTAACTTTATATTAAATTTTGTTCAATATTAACGTTCACACTAAAACCCAAGTCAATTCCATATGTAATTTTTCATTGGTTAGGGGTGCAATTTTCAAACAAATTATATTAAAATTTTCATGATATTAAAATGGAGTACAAAAAGAAAAATGTAAAAACATTTTTTTATATTCCATTAAGTTTTATAAAAAAGCACTTTTTACATCTTATATTCAGGTTAAAAAAAGTTCAAATTTGCTAGCATAGTAGACATTTCTAAAACCATTAAGTTTCGAAAACCTGCATGATTTTCAAAGTATGATGAATGGAGGCGTCAGCTGTTTTGTAAGCATTACATTTCTCCAGAACTTTTCAGAAAAACATGTTCCTGTCATAAACGTCAAAATAAAAATATACTTAATGATTTTGTGATTACTAAGTTCTGAGACTATATATCATGAAACAAACCTCATTTACAGCTTTCAACCAGCTAGAACATAATTTTGAATACTAATATGTTTTGGGTATGCTGTTACATAAAACAACCAGTTTAAAAATCATTAATTACTTAAAAAACTTAAAAAATTTCTAAAAAATTAAATTGATTTAAATTCATTAAATTTTTTTATTTAAATTAAATAAGTTCTCACTTTTTTTTTTAATTTATTTTGAAGATGTCTATTAAAAACTCTAACTCTAACATGGTTTACTAATAATTATTATTATTATGTTCAAATCAACCAACAAAAACTATAAAAAAACAGTTTTTAAGAGAAGATAAGATGCATAGTTCCTTAAAAATTATTCTAATTATTGAAATTAAATTTTGTTCTCAATTACCGAATTTGAAGAATCAACAGATTTCTTGGAATTACCAGCTTTTTTGAGCCATTCATGACTCTTGACCTTGCCCAACCTGGGCAAGTTTGCTTTGGGAATTATGTAGCTAATGAGTATGAAGCAAATTTCTGAAATCAATTTGGTATCACTGTAATATTGTAATACTGAGATATTTATGGTGATATTTTTAAAGCACTCAAATGTAACAGACCTCGATCTTGTCTATAAAAGTCCAAGCGGAGATGAATATAGATACACTGAGAAAAACACATACTTTAAAATTAAACAAAAAATATTAAAATAGAAATTTAACGCCGTTGCGTTTCTGCAAAACAATATTTAAAACAAGTGTGTTTCATTTTCACCTACCTATACACTACTTTATTTTTTTATTTTTCTCTTATTATTTCTTTGAAAAAACGAACAAAAATTTTAATTCAATGACAATTTTTGAATTTTTTGAATTGGTTTGACAAATATCGAACATATGATAAAACAAAAACTAATTAATTATATATTAAAATATTTCAAATGCAAACTTCATCGAATGGAGTTAAGATTTGGTATTCGGAAGGTCCCGGGGGTAGTTGGTTTTGAATCTGGTGCTAAAACTCGGAAAAGTTAAAAAAATGGCATCGAAAAAAAATATGCTTTAAGACATGTGCTTTGAATTTTAAAATTTTTGTTTTAAATTTGGTTTTCATAGCAAAGCATTGTTTTAAAAGCAAAAATTTTTGTTTTGAATTTAACTTAAATAACAGCTCTGTTTAATTTTAATGAATTCGTTTCAAGCTCTATTTCAAAAACAAATTCGTTAGATAGGAACACAATTTCATTTAATTTTAACACAGTTTTTCCTCAGTGTACTATAAAGAAATTGATAAAAATTATGAAAAATGTTTATAAATGAATTTTAATATTTTATATTAATTTCACATTTAAATTGTATGTAGAAAATGGCGGTTGATTTCGAAAAAATATTTATATTAATAGTTATTCAGGGTCACTAGGGAAAATTTGTCAACGTTTTGCTTCCAGGTCCTATTTTTTTTTTCAATTTTGCAAAATTTTTCGTAAATTTTTCAATGTTTTCTATATTAAACTAACTAAAGTATTTATATTAAAACTGATATTGTGCGGTTTACTAATAGTAAATTTTTCTCTCACAACTTATAAGCCCGGTAGACAAAAATATTGGAACAATTCAGAGAAAATTCTTTAAGTTTCTGAAAATTTTAGATTCATCTTTTATCAAATATTCATGGATAGCATAGTTTTGTTTTGTTAATTTTTTTAATCTCTTCTAAAATATGTCATTTTTGTAGAGGTTGATTCGAAAATATGTAGTAAGATTCATCGACTTATTTTATAAACAAAAACAAAATCTTCTAAAGGGGTGCACAATTTAGTTTCCTACCCGGGTGTGACTAACCCAAGCAACGCCACTGATGGCAGGGTCTCATGAGTGCTTCACGAGTGCCCTATACAATGCCCTCATAAGCCTGGATGCGTTATCCACTCTCTTCCTCCTTTTTGCTTATTGAAATTATTTATAAAATTAAATTTTTATAAAACTGTATCTTATAAAACTATCATAAGTTACAAATTATATTCTATCCTGCATAGTTTCATATTTCATCTGTTCACATTTAATGTAAATTTATTCAATGCATTTTATTCTTATTAATTCTTTACTTAAGCGACTAGAAATTATTTTATGCATTCAAGATTGTTTTAAAAACTTGATTCTTATTTAAGTAATTATTTTCGTATTATTGTAGGGTACAATTCTGCTGATTCATTATTTACAATTTTTTTGTTTTGATTGTTTCTGTATTCGTTTTCAAATGATATTTCTAAAAATTTACTATTGGATGAACTTGCCGCTATAATGCAAAGGGTTTAACAAAATGTATCATTTTATTATCGATTGCCATTTTTCGTTATTCTTATCCATCAATGAATGAAGTGACAAATCTATAATATAAAATAATTGTGTGTAGCTAACAACACTAACAACGTATTTTTTTTGAGAGCAATTGCGTCATATGCCCAAACTTATTTGCGCAATGACAAACAATTTACTTTGAATGAATAGCAACCCAGATGTCACGTAAAAGTTTTAAGTGTCATAAAAAGTGTTTTGTTTTTTCTATAAATCAATATTTTCTACTTTTTATCATTAGAATTCACTTTGATAGCCTGAATCAATTAAAGAAATTCAAAAAATAATCACGTAATTCAAATCTTAATCAGGCCTTTAACCTTCCTATACTCGCGCTTGGTCCCACAGACCAACAAAATAATTAATCGACTTTTTTTTTAAAACGCCATCACTAGGACTTTGTTGTGTTTAGTAGCTTTCTAATTTGTTGTTACACATTGTTCAATGCAGCAAAAGTGCAGGCGGCGAATACAGGTGTCACTCTTTTGTACAGTTATCGGTCTGTGAGACCGACGCGAGTGCAAATGTTAATGTTTTATGTAAGAAAATATTTTTTAATTTCAGAACATTAGAGAATTTGTAAAAAACAAAGTTTTAATAGAATAAAGATATGTTTTAATATTTTTTTTAGTTTATTTTATTTCATAATATTCTCTTCTTTACAATAAAAACCAATTATGCTTGAAAAATATTATGACAAAAAGAATGCAGAAGATATCAAATCTCGGTCTTAGGCACCGTTCGTGACTATATTTGTCATACCGTTGCGCGGGAGTATAGCAAGGTTAAGAAAATATTGATAAAATGTTGAGTGTGAAGTCGGCACTGATGTTAACTTAAACTGAAACAATTACCGTTTGCGCCAATAATAAATAGAAAAATAGAAACTGCTATAAAATGTATAGTTTTTGTTTGCAATTTTCCTTCATTGCCGTTACTGAATCAAATCATAATTGATACTTTACCAATAGAACTTTGATATGATATTATTTGACGAGAATAACTAAAATTGATATTGCTTTTAGAGGTTATGTAAAAAAACTTAAATATTTAATTTTATACAACTTTCAAAACAATATGAAAAAATGTTGCAATACTACGATATTAATATAGGGGAGAGTGGTACTAATTGTCACAAAATTTGAACGAACCGCTATTGCTATCACAAATCAAGCAATAATGGCACTTCAAAACTTTTAAACATAAATTCAGTGTTGTTTTCTTCAATCCTGATATGAATAACGTATGTTATATAAAAAAAAAAATCAAAAAATGTTCTTGATAAAAAATTCAACTCGTCTGAGACTAGTTACCCCACTCGTGGAGTAAGTTGTACCAATGCGTAGTCCCGGTTGCCACACTTCTCAATTGTCATCGCTGCAACACTCCGAAACACAATTTAAGCAGCAATGTATATGTGCTTAACGTTTGCATTTTATACATTTGACGCTTGAGAACAAACTACAAATAGTGAATCCACGTTATCTTCATTGGTACTACTTAGCTGTATGCGGCTTGCATAATGATATCTGAAGATGTCCGTCATTGGTTTGTAAGTCGTTTGCGATTTCTTGGGATATTTCCTTAAATTCAAATAAAATTTAGAATACTTTCAAAAAGGTTATATGAAATTATATGTGACAACAAGCCCCGCAAGCACTGACAACCTGTACCATTTGCAAAAAAATGTAAACAATGTTCAGTAAATTTATATATAAAAATTTATCTAAAAAATCATAAGTATATGCAAAATATAATGTTAAATGTATTTGAAATTTCAAAAAAATATAAATATACACAAATCCAACATATTTTCTTAAATCTCCTTTAATTTTTGCAAAACAAAACTAACGGCACTTGAACTTTCTTGGGATGCTAGACATTGTAATAACGTATAGATGGCATTAATATTCAACTCGATAACGTGTTGAATCAAAAGATATCGGCGTTGTGACAACTAGTACTTGAGACAACGGGGACGACTCTCCTCTATACCCTTATTATGGTTAGCGTTGTCGACGTCATTGTCAATTCTTTCTCAACTTCGACATCAACATCACGTCAGTAGGTACTCAATCGTTATTTACTAAGGATATTGTGTTGACGTCCACATTTTATCGATACTTTAATAAAGTAAATGTCATCTCAAAAAATTTTTCGTCACCTTTTTCATTTTATTTTCAATACTGTGTGACCATCTGTGGTGACCGTGGCATGCAGGTTAAGTGTGTGGCTTAGCATTCTCGGAGCCCGGGTTCGATCCCCAGCCGCGGCGAAAAAGTTTTTTCAATAAAAAATTTTTCTGATCGGTCACCACCTCTGCAGACAATGGCAAACCTCAGAGAGTAAATAATGCCATGTAAAGCTTCTTGAGAACATGAACTTTAGCCGTTCGGAGTCGGCATTAAACATGTAGGTCCAGTTCTCGGTCAATTGTGTGCAAACATTTAATAACACACACAACACAATTGATCATAAGAAGCTCGGTCAAAGCCCTTTCAAGGGCTGAAATGGCCAATTTGTTTTTTGTTGTTTGTGTCGGCAAAAAGCAAGTCAAAAGAAAAATCTCGGCTCAAAGAAAATTCATGAGGTAAAGATCGGAAATCTTTGATGTGCAGATAGTAAGTACTACAAGAGTCTTTTATGTGTTTATGTTGGTGACCAATAAAGAATTCTCTGAGCTTATGCGGATTGCATTGCTCAATTGCAAACAATAGAACCTTCGATGAAGAGTGGATTACGATCTAAATACCTCTTGGCCCCAGGCTTGTACCAGTTTAGTGCCGGAAATGATTTTAATCCGGGATTATCACAACTGACCATTTCTGCAACATTGGCAGAATATTTTTTATTACTTATTGTTTATTTGAAGAAATAAATAAAAATTCACTTACATATTTATACTAGTCGTTGCTCATAACAGTGCCGTCAATATTACTTAGCCGATACCAAATATGTGTCAATAGTTATCAATATTGGCAACTTCAAAATTCGACAAATTCGTCGACATCAATATTAATTGTGTAGATATTGAAAACCACAATAAGGGTGATTATTTTATTTAATTTAATGTGTTAATGATTTAAAAAATGATCTCAGAACCAATTTTTCATCAAATTTCTTGTTTATGACAAACAAATATTTTTCATTAACATGTTAAAATGTAATATTTATTCCTACATTTATCCATATCATTTTAAAATATTGTTTGTATCAAATTGAAATAAAACTAGTAAGGTATATCTTTGACTTGGTCGAAGTTACAAAACCCCACGGCCTATTCGCGAGGGTAAAAAATCTTAAATTGTAGTTATTTTTGTATGAGATTTTAAAAGATTTTACTATTTTGACAACGTCTTAAAAACAACATATCAAATTGCTTTCCTGCAGCTTAAAGATAAGCTGCTTTATACACTGAGAAAACTACATTTTCAAAACTAGCAGAAACGTGCTACTTTTGAAAACGTTTGACCCAGATTTTGCGCCTCTAGCGTTTATTTTTATTTAAAAACGCACATTTTAAAGAGAACTTCTAAAACGTTTATTTGATTTTCAGCAATAAACATTGTAAAACGAGGTATTAAAACGTTCGTTTGATTCTTTTTAAAATAAACATTTTCAAAAGAGCTTTTAAAACGTTCGTTTGATATCTTAAAATTAAGGTTATAAAAAGAGCTTTTAATTGCTTGATTGCTTACACGTACCATATGGAATTTAAACACCTATTAAAAAGTTCAAGTTTAGCCGAGCTTGCTATCGGTTAAGTTTAATACTCAACAGTCCAGGGTTCAATCCCTGACGAAACCTGCAAGAATTTGTTTTTATTTAAAACACATTTATTTTTGATAAATTTTGATAGATTGTTTTTAAGATTGTAGGCGCGAACTTATTTCGATGGTTTTTTTTCTGACTAATGAAACAATTAAAATTAAAATATAAATAATTAAATTAATACTTTTGATACATACACAGTCAGGATGCGAACCGACGTCCTCTGCATGCCAGTCTAGCACACTTCCACTGAGCTATTGGCAACGATAAGTTAAATGTAGCATAACATATTTAAAACTAGTCATCTTATATAGTGACAGAAAATCTTGACAAAAACATGCGTTTTTTATAAAATTCTTGTTAAAACGTTCATTGCTGTTTTTAAACCGATTGCAAAATTAAAAGTATTGCAAATGTTTTGCAAAATGAAAAGTCTTGCAAAATGATTTGCAAAA
Source organism: Tetanocera ferruginea (assembly GCA_958299015.1). Taxonomy (NCBI): domain Eukaryota; kingdom Metazoa; phylum Arthropoda; class Insecta; order Diptera; family Sciomyzidae; genus Tetanocera; species Tetanocera ferruginea. Next base: position 1,016,202 of record OY282645.1, read on the forward strand.
TGCAGCAGGCCAGAATCCATCAGTAGCAACTTTTATAATTCTTTTCATCTGATAACCGAAATCGGAGCTCTTTTAAGCAGCTAAATCTTTCTTTAAGTATCCCAAAACAATTTTCCACTCGCATTCTGTAATTAGAAAAGTATTTGTAAAATTTATCTGTTCTTCTCTTCGACAATTCCGTGCTATTTTGGTTAGAGAATATGCAGAGTCACAAAATCTTCCTCAGAAGAACCGAGCAGACTAGACCATGGTTTCGTCGGACGCTACTCCGACTCATCAGTAGTTTTTGTGGTTGTAGCAACCTGTTACTTCATGAATTTTTTGGCATTAAGTTCCAAATATAATTCTTAACGAAGACGACCTACAAATAATGCAAAAGTCAACATCTTTCTCACCTGGTGACACAACTCTTGCCGGTACGTATTTCGTATGACGAATACGCTTTGCTTGTTCCTCCAGCGATTTTTTTTGTTTTCGTTTTTGTTCCTTCTTTTGGTTGGATTTTTTTCTCAATAATGCCACATTCTTGTAAGTTGTAAATATGGTTGCATACATAGGCTTCCGGCCGCGTTTTGATATTTGGAATAGGGGATCAAACTTCAGAGGACTTACCTTCTTTAGTGCACTGCTCAGCTCAGACGCCATGAAAAAAAAAATTGAATTTGCTTTTAACAAAATTGTTAAAAGTTTACGAAATAGAACCTAGGAAGCAAAAATAGTAATAGGAAGGAAAAAGTTGACAATTTCCACCTAACTGATCATGAATATCTTTCAATTTAAATTTACTTTCGAACTAAATTCACGTCTTCTATATAATATTTAAGTGAAAAGTTAAAGAAATTTTAATATTTTTTTGAAGATAAACTTTTTCCTAATTTTTATCAATTTCTTTAACGTCATTTATGTTTTTCTGCGCTTTGACTTTGATAGACAAGACTGAGGTTTGTAAAATTTGACTACCCTATCTTCGACCATAAATATAACAGTATCACAATATCACAGTGATACCATATTGGTATCAGAAATTTGTTTTATATTCATTATCTGAATACTTCCCAAAGCAATCTTGCCCGGTCTAACCAAGGTCAAGAGCGTAAACAGAGTTGGAAATTCCAAGAAATCTGTTGTTTCGTCACATTCGGTGACTGAGAATAAAATTTTATTTTAATAATTAGAATAAAATTGATATAAAATACAAAATTTAATGAATTTTAATCAATTTAATTTTTAGAAATTTTTAAGCAAATAATTATTTTAAAGGATAAACAAAAAAATATTTCTATTCAAAGTTATGTTCTAGCTGGTTAAAAGCTGTAAGTACGGTTTGTTTCTATGAAGTATAGTCTCAGAACAAAATCATAAAGTATATTTTTATTCTTGACATGAACACTTTCCTTTAAAAGTTTTTAAGAAATATATTGCTTACAAAATAGAAATGTGTATTTGGACACAAAAACACGTTTTGCAAAGAAAGAGGTTAATCGGATAAGAGAAAGAGGTACCGCATCCGTTCTTTATTTACCGATATAAGTGAAATAAATCATCATAAACACTACATGTAATAAATAAACTCTGCCTAGGTTTCTGCTTTTATGTGGTTCTTAATGTATGTATTTAGCCCTAAATCTCAATTTGATCGCAAAATGTTCAAATCTGTTCTTCGTGTTAAGACAAGGAGTAATTTTTTTATGAAAACACATCAAAAATAATACATTTTTTTACACAAAATTACAACACAAAGGAACCATTTTTATATTATTATTATTATTACTAGTTCTTTCCCGTCAAAAATGACGGGCCCGGTTTTGCTAAAGAACAAACATGAACTATCGATATTCTTTAATATGAATAAGAAATCAGCGATGGTCACATATTCGAATTTAAATTATGCAAATAACAGTTTTTAGTTCTAAATATTTATAAAATACCTTAAAATAAAAACGGAAACCTAAGTAGGAGCGATGAAATAAGTTTCAATATTTGTAAAACTGAAGCTTTCAAAATGAAAAAAAATATAAAAAATATTTGAAGTTTCAATAAATCACAAAACAAGAAATGCCTAAAAATATGTTATGAAATTTTTCAAAAAAATCAAGCGTTCCGCACTCACATTTTACGGAATTATGTTATAGTACTAGTTCTATCCCGTCAAAAATGACGCGCCAGGTTCTAATAAAGAAAAAACA